>JAFEMH010005730.1:0-107500 GCA_022495995.1 Adenophora triphylla var. japonica
CACAAATCAGCTCACAGCCTCCTCGGCTGGGGCAAAATCAAGATTTTAATGTCTTCTCATGGTCAAGTTACTCGAATGCCACACTAATTGGGATCCCGCCTCAGCTTGGAACCGATCAATCCGGCCTTCGCAGTTAGTCAGCTCAAAGGGCCACAACAATGTCGCGCGCCTCAACAGTGCCCTGCCGTAGCCGAGCCCCTCTCGTAATGATGTTAGCTCACCGCTTCCTCCCACAACTTTCACAAACCCATTTCTCACTCAAAGTGGTTCGATGGGTTACCAAACCTCCATCCTGGGCTTCATCGTAATCACTGTGACCGCAAGACATTCCCCCGTGTTATACACCATCGCCTCACCCACCCATGCAATTCAACAATGGGCAGGACAAAGAGCTCTCGCACTCCCAAGCCTACTTATGGGTCTCACTCCGGAAATCCAAGCTACCCAGCCTACATCAGATCGCTCCACCCACTTTGCCGCTTGAAAATCAACAAAGCAGCCGCAAGGTTCTATCCCTTCGCCTGTGCTCCTACTCATGCTCCCCCCGGCAATTGGGGCCAAGGACAAGCCACCACGTCCCCGAACGGCCCGTCTCTCCACCAAACCCGTCGCCGCGGGTAGCTCCTCTCTAGCTCAGCCACTAGTTTGAACGCAATGGCTCCACCACAAGATCCTCATCTCGGCCCGGTTCATGGAACAACATAAGGAAATGAAAGCGCAGATTGCCGAATTGACCGCTAAGAAGTTCGCCTTCCGGCCTACTGACCCGACTCCATCGTTCCCCGCCTCACAAATTTGTTATGCCGAATCTGACCTCTTTGATGGTACCGCATGCCCGAAAACTCATCTCGGGACACGTATACCTTGGCAATGAAGGCCAAAGTGGTGTACCAATCAAGCCATTGGCCGACTATTTCGCCTATCTTTGAAATCCAAAGGCCTTAAAATGGTTCTTCCGCTTAAAACCCGAGGCCAGGCTACATGGGACCAGATTACTAATGCCTTCACGTAAAAGTACAAGGCCAACTTGGAATGGGAAACAAATAGAGTTGATCTCGCAGACAACAAAGGCAAGTCCCGACGAGAATGTTTGGGATTTCTACAAGCGGTGGAATCTCGAAACTCGTGAAATGGCCATCCCTCCTTCCGAAGAGGAGCAACCGGACATCTTTCGCTCATGCTCGAAACCACATCTCGAGAGCCTCCTCGCCACTTCCCGTACTCGCACTTACGGGCCATGGTTAACTCCGCAGCCTAAGTTTGAAAAGGCTTACAATCAAGAACCCGCCCGCACCTGCTTACGTATATCGGGCTCCTCCTTCCAACACCGCCTCGCTCCCGCTAAAGGCAAAGAGATGATTAACTACGCGGACAGAATGTAATAACACAACTCCTTTCGCTCCCGTAAAACCACGAGCCTGCACTGCCACGGTCATGAACCTCGAAAACTTTGGAATGCCTCTAAACGACATCTTTAGGGACTCGTGAAAGAAGGCTTGCCGCGCCTTTGGAGAATTTCCAACCCAGGAATCCGAATGCTCCCGTGATACTTCAAAGTATTGTGCTTTTCATCAAGCCCATGGACATCCGATCGACAACCGCTTCACTCAAAAGGCGATCCAAGGCTTCGATAGAGCAAGGAAAGTTGGAAGGCCCCGAGGGCCTAATACAAGCTCAAAAATCCTCTCGCCAAGGAACCATAATCGATAAATATGATTGAATGCGGAGAACCTTCGCATGCCCAGGAAGATGCCGATGAAGGTTCCCAAATACCCATGGCCAACCTTGTCGAGGATCCCGAATTCGGATTCCCTCGCCTTGAGGATATCGAACGAATCAACCCACCTTGGTCTCATGTCGAGACTTCCCGCAAGAATACGAGGCCCGCTATTTCTGATGAAGGGAAAGCCGATACTCGAAGAACCGGGGCTGTTCCGGCCAAAACATGAGAGAACCATTTACACAAGATGGTTAGAACAATCGAGAAGAATCGAGCAAGAAAGCTTCGCGAGCGCTCAGACTGGGCTTATCAAAGAAAGAGGCCGAAGAGCATCCGGAGCTAGTACACTTCGCAAATTGGTTTTGGGAGAGGCCGAATATGATCCCGAGAACAAATCGAAGAATCGTAGGAGGAGGATTCCTTCTATATCCCGCCAGAGTCAAATACGTGCCACCCTCTCACTCTTCCCCCGCAGCTTCGGGAGGAGAAGCCGAGTCGCAATTACCACTTCCGGAATGGGAGCATATGACAATTTCGCGCCGCACGCACCCATATTCCCTAACGGGTTTGATCGGCGTTCCTCTCACCCGAAATCCCGTAGTATGGGAAGATGATTCCGATGACAATGATGACGATGATGATGACGAGAGCGAAGAGTCAACCGAGGCCCCGCATCCGGAATCAATCTGGAACAATCATGCCGGAAATGAGCCCATGGGAGCGACACAATGGTTGGTTGTCAAGAAGCGACGATGAAGAACCACCGGAAAATGCAAGTCAAATGCCAATAGGGACGGGTCCCCAAGAACCGCACCTCGTAAGATGCACCCGCGGCCGCTGTCCTGGATACTTCAGTAGGATGAGGGACAACAAAGCCCGCGCCTGCATCCGTACACATCCGAAATCCTAGAACACAATGTTCCTTATAAGAACCTAACCGGTGAATGGAAAGGGTTCATTGAAGCACCGGTCGAGAATGGAGGGTTTCAACGACTGTAAGATGAAGAATTCGTAAACGTCATCGGATCTTTTTCTTCTTTCCCGAGAACGGATGGCATAACAACCGTAAGGGTCACAACCGGCCGCTTGAGCACGCCGAGTGCCTCGCAATCACCGAAAAGGGTTATTGATCTAAACGTCTCCCCAAAGGGCTTTCATACCTATGGATCCACACGACGCCTTCCTAATTGCTCCAGCCCGACAATGGACCCCGGTGCTCCTTATTTGGACCTGCATCTATCGAGCCGCTACATCGAACTACGAGGGGGAACGTTGCCTATCCTTTACTTGTGGCCGCCCTACTTGCAAGGGCGAAAGAAAAAGATGTATGATGAGATGGAGGCCGATAGCCATAAGACCGAAGACACTTCGAAGACGAATATGAAACCGAGGACATGAAGGCCATGAAGTTTCCGGGTCTCGAGCACGTGGATGTCTTAGAGTTCAACACCGCCTACCATGCTTTGGGGAAAGGGTTTTCGTGCATCCGATCCAGCCGATAGTCGAAGATCTCGATGAGAGAGGGAAACTAACTCCCATCCGCCCAAATGAGAAAATAACCATGGTCGATCAAATCCACCCCGAACAAAGTAACACTCCTTGTCGTGGTTACCCAAGAAGAGGTCACCTTCCCCGAATGTATGTCACCTCTCGTAGAAGTCCCGGAAACCGGCATGATACCGGATGCGCCTCCCACACAAAGTGCTATAATCATCTCCAACTCGAGTATTACGTAAAGGAACCGTAATGGCCGCACTATACCGGGATGAAATCGAAAGCCGCCGAGCCCCGACAATAGCGACTCTTGTTGTATGATAACTATGAGCAAGGCAAAGCATGGGAGCGAATCGGAGGACGCCCTAGCTCGCGGGCCATCCAGGGGCAACAACACAACCCTGCACTCAAAAGCCTCGCGACTTGGGAAGCAGCTTATAAGGGCCGCCCAGAAGGAGCCAAGCATACTCAAGCTCGCCTCACCGTTGCTAGACTCCGTCGTAACCAAAGGGCCGATAGCCAAAAAGGCTCCCCCGTCGACCTTAGCAAGATTGAAGAAATCTAGTCAAGAAGCAACCGATGAGGAAGTTAACCCGTTGACCCGATCCGGCAAATCTTCCAAGGGAATCCCAAGGCGTATAAGAAGGCCACGTATCAAGCACCCGAGGAGAACCGCCGCCCTATGCTAAGACAACCAAGCTCCCGACCCCGAAAAGGAGGATCCCGTGCTCACCTGGGCCTTGAAGCAAACACAGCCAACATCTCTCTATGGTCCCCGCTCACCTCATCCTATCCCCACAAGCTAAAGCCGGAAGAAAGCCCGGCCCGCACCTTCGTCCCTATCGATGCTACTCCCGACGACGTGGTACAACTGATTGGAAACATCCACTACGGGAACATAATCACTTTCACGCATCTCGACCTCCCTCAATTTGGGGCCGATCATAACGAGCCTCTCTTCATCACAAATTCAATTGATGAACGACGCCTCCTCGGGTCCTGGTCGACAATGGGTCCTAATGAATATTCCTTCCCAAGAAAGATCATGAGCTCGCTTGACATCAAGTCCACGTACTTGAAACCTTCCTCCCTCACAGCCAAAGCTTACGACTCGACATCTCGAGCAACCCTGAGTTGCTACTTTGGACCTCTCGGTTTGGCCGTAAATTGATACTCGTGGAATTCCGTGTTATCGACATCCCGATCACTTTTAATGCCTTATCGGGAAGACCTTGGCCGCATCAGTCAAGGGGGTCGCCTCAAGCCTCCACCAAAGGTGTGAAATTTGTCTCGAATGGGGACCTCGACAACCATTTACTGGGATTTAGTCACCTTGGAGGGCACGGATACAGTGGAATACCTATTCGAAATCAAACATGATGAGGAAGGTCTCATGCTAACAGCTTCACGGCCGAGCCTCCCAAAGCCCAAGTTTGCAACATAGATCCGACGATCACTGATAAAATCCCTCCTGCCTTGAAAATGATGAGAAAGATGAGCTATCTACCCGGCCTCTGGCCTGGGAAGCACCAACAAGGAACTCACAAACTCATCGAGGTGAAAGGACAGAAAACTCGCCACGGCCCGGGATATGAGGCCTCCTCAAATGACACCGCAAAAGGAAAAGAATTTGCTCTACAAAGGAAAGAAGCTATCACAGAAGGGTCCCTGGCCAACAACCCTAAATCTCTCCCTTTCGCCCCTAATTTGGCCGACTACTTTGTAAAGGGTCCCACACAACCGGGTAACATCACGTGAGCCCACTCCTACGTAAGGGTGGCTGAAGCTAGGATAGCCTCAACAAGTTCAGGAGCCAAAGCTAACCCGGTCCGTAGAATGTTTCGGACCTACCCAAGATACCCGGGGCTACCACTACCATGAAGAGTGAGTACACTTTCAAAGGCGTGCCAAGCCTAGTGGAACAGCTTCGAGAAGCTTACTACCACAATTCCTACCGCCCAGATGGCCCGAAGCCCGAGTTTGAATTGACAAGGCCGAAAGCCAAAGCCACGTAAGTCTTTTCGTATGATTGGGATGGTCCGATTATGCAAGCAGCTTGTTCTGTGGAAGAGATCCAGTGCCGACCCGATTGATTTCAGCTACCAAAGAAATGGTAGCGATGATCGAGGAAGGAGGACAGAAACAAGATAATTCCCGAGTCGTGAGGTCACCGGGCAATGATGCCATTAAAGAATCGGGAAACTCTCTCAGCCCGTCCGCGACCAAAGAAGAAATGATCACCAAGCCTCGGATTGGTCCCCCGTCCCTTTGTGTCAATCTAGGAAGAGTCCTCCGAGTCTCTCATTGTTAAGGTCGAGTCTCTAGGGTCGTCCGATGGCCTTACGCCCGAAGACTACAAGTCTCGTAGCAAATGCCGTATTCCTTTTCGTTCTCAATGAAATGACCTTTCGAGTATCCCTTGATTGCCACTTTAACTAATGATAAATTAACTAAAAAACATTTAATAATGATTCATTAGATAAAGAAGGCATACATTAAATAAACAAAAAAAAGAGAACAAAAATCTTTAAGCAAAGTTGTTCTGGAAAGAGGAAAATCGAGCCCAAGCCGCCGAAGAGATTTTGACAAGTGTGAATCTGGGAACCGCAAGAGCCTAAAGAGACGCAGACATTGGTAGCTTCTTCGAAGGAACCGAAAAGGATGCCCTACAAAATCCTACAAAGTCCTCAACTCAAGGAAAGTAGCCCTCTTCATCAAAGAAAACATCATATGCAGATACGGGTTGCCACCGAAATCATCTCCGATAATGGATCCCACTTTGAAGGGGAATGCGACAGCCGCCGGCGGAATTAGAATAACCCGTCACAAGTCATCTCCCTACAGCCCCAAACCAACGGAGCCGTCGAGGCAAAGCAAACAAGACTTTGGAAAACATCATCCGAAAATGGCCGTCCGAGGTCGAGATTGGCCCGAGAAGCTACACTGCACTCGGGGCTACGTAACATCCGTCGAACCGCAACAGGGAAACACCATTTGCTCTTACCTACGGAATGGAAGCCGTACTCCCAATCGAGTTAGAAATCCTCACTCCGTGTACTGTTGGAAAGTCAGATCAATGAGGTCGAATGGCTCCAAAGTCGCCATGATGAATTGGCCCTGCTAGATGAACGACGATTGAAGGCCATGGAACATATCCGAGCATACCAAGGGAGAATGGCCAGAGCCTTCGACAAGAAAGTGAAGCATCGGGAGATCCGAGAAGGTGATCTCGTTTTGAAAGAAAAGCCCCAAACCGTATCAACCCGCTGCAAATGGGAGCCTGTCTGGTCGGGCCATATGTTGTCCGTAAGATCTTCTCCTGAGGAGCCATGCAACTTGCGTGCACTCGACGGAAATCCTTTGTACACCCAAATAATGGTGACAAGTCGCGCAGATACTACGCGTAAAACACCGAGTCAAAAAAAAGAAACAAAAAAAGAAGAAAAAGAGTGCTAAAAGAGTAATACCCAACTAGGTTGAAAACCCGTAAAGGGTGGCCTAGGTAAAAACAGGTTGCACCAAAAAAAACAAAAAAAAAACAAAAAAAAAAAAAAAAAAAAAAACAAAACAAAAAAAAAAAAAAAAAAAAAAAAAACCGGTCGAACTACGGAGACCCGAGCCCTTTGTCCGAAGGGAACGTAGGCAAATGAAACGGTTCGGTCTAAAGCACAAATAAAAGTCATACTTTGACATCAATACACCGATCGTACCATGAAAGCGTCTCGAAAACTCTAAAGCAATTCACATATTCATTACGCTTAAAACTTTTTGATGAGTCTAAGCCCTGTTCATTCCTACAACCGGCAACCTCGCTAAAAGAAAACTAAGATACATAATCAAACTAATGTGTCTCGCTACGACAAGAAAGGGATACTGAAACCTCAAGGTCACTCCAAGCCGCTCGTACCGGCATCTCCCCTCTTCTTCCCCTTCGAGTCTTCTTCCTCTCGAACAGAAAATGTCTGGCCTTCCTCCTACCAAGCTCGGTATAGGAACAGATCTATCAAACCAGCTCCGTCAGTGGCCTTAGTAGCCCTAGCATCATCTCTCATCTCCCGTAGCCTAGCCGGTAGCATAGGAGCCCTCCTCTCCGTCTCTTGACATAAGCCTCATAGTCGGTCACAACATCTCCGCTCCCGTCGCAGGGTTGGCCCTCGCCTCGCCCTCCTCCTCTCCGAAACCGCTCAGTCCTCCGCACCCACAATGGCCTCACGCCGTCTCAAAATAGCCATCTCGAGTCTCCCCCAAATGCCTCTCGTACCAATCCAGGTACCAAGTGGTCAAGAACACAGTCTCTGACGCCCGAGGATAACCCGAGGAGGAAAGACGTCATACCTCCATACTGGGAAAGAAATGGAAACACCGAAGGATCCTCCATAGAAGCGTAAGCCACCACCCCGGTGGCTATATCATCAAAGTCCTCCAAAGGAACCTCGCTTCCAAACCGAACCGTCTCGTAACCAAAGCCGAAATGTAAAAGCCGGACCGAGAAAGCCCCGAAGCATAACCACGGAGATCCATCCCGAAGTACTCTCCGAGTCTCCACCCGCCAATGAGGCACCGACCATCTCGATATCTTCGCCCGACGACCAGCCATCCAACGCTCCCACGAGCCCCGATCATCAAAATCCACCAAAACCCCTCTCCCGGCGAATGTCCAAGGCTTCGATCATATCGTAAGTTTCCCGAAGAACCCCAAGCGCTCCATCGCCCACAAAGTCAAGAGAAACGGGCCGCCCGCGCATATACCGCCTCCCGGTAGCGCCCGTCGAGAGCATGAAAAGTCTCTCCCAAGATCAAAGGTACAACGTCTCGCCCAAGCGACAATGGAACGACTACATCTAGCAGAGCCCGATGACGCATCCCAAAAGAATAAAACCATGAACAAGGTCCCGAACATGCAAAGTGCAAAGGCATCCCAATAGGCATCGTCAAGCAAGCCTAAGCCCCTAAATCTATCGTGAGACCAGAAATGTTAAAATGATCGGACCACGTATCATACCTTGTGCTTCCTCCGGAAAGATGAAGAAGGTTGCACACCTTGTCAACAAAAGAGGCTCCTCCGGCAAAGGAATTGCAATCTCCTCCACCTCAGACCACCAAGCAAAGCCCGAAATTCTTCAACAATGGGACCATTTCATTGTAAGAGAAGCAAAAACATGCCTTCTAGTGTCCCAAAATGAGGAAGAAGCTCTCAAAAGCTCATAATCCGAACCAATTCCTCGAGAGACCACAAGCATCGTATCTTGTACCTTTCTTCAAAGAATGGCCTCCTCTCATGCATAATCTCCCGAGACCACTCTTTAAACTTGGTGAAGAATTGCATTTGAGAATTTTGGGATAATTTGGGTGGATTTTGCATGCTCACAATTCTCTCCATGGTTTTTCTCTCCTTTTTCCCGAAAATGGCTGTTTGAACCGGTGGTTGAAGAAGGTGTTTGAATTTGAAATAAAGGAAAACCAGATTCGAAGCAAAATTAAAGGACAAAGGTCGATTCCCGTCCTATCCGCGCGACATAAATGCCATCACTGTAAAAAAATCTGCAATGCCCAAACCGCCGCACCACGGAGGAATATTTTCATCCCGTTGCTCGAAACCCGTGCAAAGCCTACCCAAACAGCCACATACCAAACACTCACACCCTTGCCAAAAACCGGGCTCATGCAACAATGCATTCATATAAAATTGCATTCATGATAGATAAAATAAAATAAAATCCTAAATTATTACATTCCAAAAAAAAAAAAGAGAAAAGCAAAAAAATGTGCATAAAATGTATCTCGTCTCGAATAAGTACAATCCCACTCCCCCCAAATCAATCTCGTAAGTCAATCGTAATCCTCGGTGGCCGGTGCTTTCCCCGACCCTCTTGCGGCTCAGCCCGCCTCCTCGGTAGCCATGAATGTCTCGGGCTCGTAATCATCGTCCTCGTCCCCTAAGAAGGCTCGTCAGACCAACCGGCACGCTCCGATACGGCAAACCAAGATCCGCAAAGAAGTCATATCCGAAGGTGAATGCGTCGGACTCCCGGACGTGTGAAGAAGACCCACCGTGATGCCGCACATATGCCCTCGCCCGTACGGATCCCCGAGAATGACGTGGTCCGAAGGCAAAGCACCACGCTGGGATCTATGAGAGGAGAAAGAGGAGTCTCGGAAGAACGCTCGAAGGCCTGTGGAAGTCTCCCGCTCGACAGCGCCGCCGTGCTCGCCTCGCTCTAGCCTCGAGGGGCTCCACAAGCAACCATCCTCCTAATGAATCTCTTAGCCCCGATCACCGCTTCGTCAACTTCTCCACGACCACCTCCTAAACCGCACGGAAGCAAAAGCGTCGAAATAGTTGAGGCGAAAATGATGACAGAAAGAAAGGAAAAGACAAGCAAAAAAAGAGGTGGGAAGGAGAAGCCATACCTTCATACCCTGACGAGGCCGAAAAGCTCGTGGAAGCCGCTCAGCCGAGGGATCTCGCACCCTCAATCGGACCCCATCCCTGACATATGAAAAGTCCGTCCGCGGGTACCGTACGATCCCTACCCCTCTCGCTCAAGGACCCGGGGCATCCTCAACCTCCTCAAGATAAATACCGGATACCGCTCAATCGCCACGAATGCCGAGAAGTGCCGGCCACCTCGAGCATCGCCCTGTGTCTCCGACCTCTCGCCTGATGCATCATGTCGGCGGAGGCTCCACCGGAGCCATCAAAGGCGAGTTCACGCCATGCTGGCGCGTCACTCTCTCTCCCGCATAATACACGTCGCAAGTCAAGCCCTCAAAATCCTCCGCCGCACGGTCCATATCTCGGCGCCCTTCAACGCTCCACATCGAAGCGGTCCTGTGGATAAAATATCATCCTCTCATCTCTCTCGCCTAAATTCTCGTCAAAGGTGTGCACTCCTCGTACTTAAGGGTCGTGGCGCCCTTAGAACCTATCTTCTCCCGAGCATGCTTGCTCCAGAGAGCATGGCCGGGTATGCCCCGATGTACTCCGCCGCCGCCGCCACATCGTGACGTGAAAGAACTCCAGAGCCCATACCGCGAAAGGGAAAAATCCCATCAATCAAGTGCGAAAAGAGGAATGCGTGCTTAAAGAAAAGAGAGAAAGCAAAAAGAAAGCTTGTACCTCCAGAGGAAACTCGAAGCATGTCAAAGAGCTGACAGCCTTCCGGCTATATCGATCCAAGGCAAAATAGAGCTCTGCCAGCCCTGCCTCTCCCCAAGAGACCTCCCCACCATCTCCACATCCTCCAAACTCCTCAAAGAAAGCAAACATCGCCGTCCCTCGGCGTGTCCAAAAAGTGTGCTCGAAAAGGCAAACCACAAGAAAGCCCCGGCAACCTCGCACCGCACCCACTCTCTCGTCCCCACTTCGTAATTCCCGATGGTCTCCACGATCTTCCCGTAGACCACGGCATACTCCCTCCCCATCCCCTTTTTGGGAATGGGGGTAAAGCCCAAGATCCCGTAGGTCCCCGTCACTATAGCCATCCCTCCACTCAACGCTCCGTCCTTAAAGGACAGCCCGTGATCGCTGCGTAGTCGGAGGTGTGACCGTGGCCTCCCCTTAAAAATGGAATGTGTGGGTCGCGTCCCACCAATGCCGTGCCAAAGCAAAAGATCAGACCCTTGCTCTTGGAGAACTTGACCAACCCCTCAGCACTCGATAAACTCATACAACCCGGTCTCAATAACGATCCGTCTAGACTCATCAAAGCTCCTCGGCCCAAGATCGGAAGCCGGTCCCACGTGTCTACCACGTACTCCACCGATCCTCGAGTCTTCATCTTGTTCAGCTGCTGCGTCACAAAGCGATCTCTACCCTGCAATTGAAAAAAAAAAGAAAGAGTCAAAAAAATCTTTGCATTAAAAAAAAAAATTGCATTAAAAAAAATTGCATTCAAAAAATTGCATTCAAAAAAAAATTGCATTAAAATAAAAAAAGAGCATGCACATGCATCATAGACATAAAATTTTCGGGCAGCATAACGGCATACAATGAACTCAGCCCCATTTTTCTTACACAAAAGAAAATATTTTCAACAACCATTCATTCATTCGTACATAAAAAAAAGGCATGTCAATAATATCGAGTCAACGGAAGTAAAAACTCCGTCCCATTTTTCATAAAATAGCACAAATAAACAGTTTTTCCACAAATCATTCATTCAATCAACGAAAAGAAAAATCCGTCCCACTTTTCACAAAAAATCACATTCTCAAAAAAAAAAAAAAATGCATTCATATCATTCATCATCCCATTTCAAAAAAAAAAAAAATCCTACAAGAGTGCATACATGCATACATTCATGTCCGTCCCGAATTTGGGCGAATTCCTTATCATTTCATATTTCAAAAAAAAAAAAAAAAAAATGGCGAAATGCCCATTCTTTTCAAACACATGGCAACATGCAAATCATCAAAAATCCAATTTCAATGTCAAAAAAACATAATTTTTGAATTTTAAAATGCAATTTTCGAATTAAAAAAAATTTTTTTGGCAAAATGCCCATTCTTTTTTCAAACAAAATGCATTACTCATATACTCATTACAACATGCAAGGCATCAAAATAAAATTTCAAGCCCAAGAGCATCACAATTTTCGGATATTCAAAAAAAAAAATCAATCACGAAATCTATTTCAAGCAAGAAATCAACAAAAAAAAGTGAAGAGATTCGAAGCATACCGTTCGAGACTCTGGATCGCTGGCCCAATGTTGCCACGCACGGATAGTACTCCTCCGCAATCGATTGCGAAAGGGTGTAATGCCTCCTCATTCGAACGAGCTCCATCGTCTCTCCGCGACCGGCCACGTCCTTGGCCTTGAATAGCGGCTTCCCGTGTTCCATTGCTCGAAAATCAAAGAAAACGGAGGATTTTCGAAGCTTTTCTTGGCTAACAATGGCCTCTCCTCTTCTCTCTCTCGCCTCGAAAACCGAAAAGAAAAATGAGGAAGAAGAAGGAAGGGCGTTGGCCCTCATTTAAAACTGGACTCCTTTCTCCTCCGCGTGGATGAGTCTGAAGGGGCAAAATGACTGTTTTGCCCTTTAAAATTTTAGGACTCTGCAGTTTAGTCCTCAACTTAACAGACTTAACCAAAGTTAACCAAAGTTAACCCCCTCTTCAAAAGAGCTTCACTAAGCCAAACGTAAGTCCGATTTTTCCGAGAAAGATAACGGAATCCCGTTTCTTTCATCAAAATCATCAACGGCAGCCAAACGTAAGTCCGATTTCTCCGAGAAGGATAACTAATCCCGTTTCTTTCATCAAAATCATCAACGGCAGCCAAACGTAAGTCCGATTTCTCCGAGAAAGATAACTAATCCCGTTTCTTTCATCAAAATCGTCAACGGCAGCCAAACGTAAGTCCGATTTCTCTGAGAAAGATAACGGAATCCCGTTTCTTTCATCAAAATCATCAACGGCAAGCCAAACGTAAGTCCGATTTCTCCGAGAAAGATAACGGAATCCCGTTTCTTTCATCAAAATCATCAACGGCAATAAACGTAAGTCCGATTTCTCCGAGAAAGATAACGGAATCCCGTTTCTTTCATCAAAATCATCAACGGCAGTCAAACGTAAGTCCGATTTCTCCGAGAAAGATAACGGAATCCCGTTTCTTTCATCAAAATCATCAACGGCAGTCAAACGTAAGTCCGATTTCTCCGAGAAAGATAACGAAATCCCGTTTCTTTCATCAAAATCATCAACGGCACAAACGTAAGTCCGATTTCCCGAGAAAGATAACGGAATCCCGTTTCTTTCATCAAAATCATCAACGGCAAATAAACGTAAGTCCGATTTCTCCGAGAAAGATAACGGAATCCCGTTTCTTTCATCAAAATCATCAACGGCGGCCAAACGTAAGTCCGATTTCTCCGAGAAAGATAACGGAATCCCGTTTCTTTCATCAAAATCATCAACGGCAAGAAACGTAAGTCCGACTTTCCCCAAAGAAAAGCTAACAAAATCCCCAAAGAAAGCTAACGAAATCCCGTTTCTTGCCTCATTATCATCAACGGTCGTAAAACGTAAGCCCAACTTTTCTCCAACGAAACCCCAAAGAAAGCTTTCGAACTACGATTGGCTTGATTCCTCTTAAGGATACGTAGGTAGCCTACCATTAGGTCCAGCCACCCGACCAAAATGGTCACCCTCTCCTTCTAAGCAGCACATGAAGTCCACCGAAGGACCATCCATCCCAAACCATTAAGGGAAAACATTTCAAATCAAGGTCCGAGGCACCTAAAACGCCATCATCAAGGTCTGAGGCACCTAAAATGCCATCAAGGTCAGAGGCACCTAAAAAGCCATCATCATCTAGGTCCGAGGCACCTAAAAAGCCATCATCATCAAGGTCCGAGGCACCTAAAACGCCATCATCATCCAGGTTCGAGGTACCTAAAAAGCCATCATTTCCAAAGGTCTGAGGCACCTAAAACGCCATCATTATCAAGGTCAGAGGCACCTAAAACGCCATCATTACCAGATTGACACCTCAAAATAGTCATTCCAGGGTCAAAGACCCGAACTACGACTGGCTTGATTCCTCTTAAGGATACGTAGGTAGCCTATCATTAGGTTCAGCCACCAGACCAAAATGGTCATCTATCCTCACAGAGCGGATATACAACCCAGCCAGCAAAAGGGTCATTCCTATCCCCAACAGAGCGGATATACAACTCTAGCCACCAGACCAAAATGGTCATTCCTATCCCCAGCAGAGCGGATATACAATCTCAGCCACCGCATCAAAATGGTCATTCTTATCCCCGGCAGAGTTTCTCTCAAAGAATCGATCGCAGAACTCGCTCATCAAGGTTCGAGGCACCTAAAACGCCATCATCTCCAGTGGTCAAAGACCCGAACTACGGCCGCTTGATTCCCATTCGGGATACGAGGTAGCCTATCACTAGGTTCCACCACTCGATCACTTGATCATCCTGTCAAATATGGAGCCTTACTCTTATCGACGACCCCGCTTCCTTCGAAAGCACCGTCGCCGAGGGCTACCGTAAGTGCTCCAATTTGAGTTGTTAGTATTTTCGTTAGAAAATTAACGAAAGTTTTAACATTTCTAACATTTCCTAACAATTCCTAACATTTCTAACCAAGCAAGGGTAGATTAGGGCATTGCCATTATTTAAGGATAAACCAAGAAAAGAATCTCAAAAAGCAAAAGAAATGGTCAAAACCGAATATGGTAAGTTGAACAAAAACCGGCCGCCAATTTGAATTTTGAAAAATATTCTCGTGTCCAAAGCCTGGAGCTGCATTTAATGAACAAGTGCACGCTTCCTTCTCATCCGCGCTGACTTTGGCACTTTCGTAGGGCTATAAATTGAGGCCTTCAGTCACAGAAATGAGGAGCAACAACACAATTCACAACTGCACCTTGGCGAAAATAGGGAGAAAACAGTGAGAATTCTCTAGAATTGTCACCTTTTTCTCTTAATTATTTTCCCAAATCCCACTCACTCTCAAATTCAAACACTCACATATTCAAGCTTCATACACAAACACAAGGAAGATAGGTATAACCTCCCTCTCCTTACCCTAAATCTCTCTCATCCATGCATGCATTTTCAAACTCCAAAATGTAGTTTGTTCATCTTCTTGCCCTAGATCCAAGAAGATCACCATGGAAGTTCATCTCCATGGTTGATCTTCTACAAGGATCAACATTCTCTTCAAAGTGTTCTTACTTACTTGCAAATGCATTTTCAAAACCCTAAAAACCATTTTCATACATCAAATCTTCATTTTCAAGATTAAAATCCCCCTTCCCAAGCAAATGAAATGCTTAAGTCCTAATGTACCCCAAGGATGGTTTGATATATTTGATTCACCACTAAAATGTCAAGTGATCACTAATCAAAACCTAAGGAAATGGGGACAAGCATGGATGCCAAACCCCCTTTAAAATCATGTTTTTCTTCTTAAGAAAGTTGCTGTCCAGTAGCAATTTTCTAAGACCTCTGTCCATGGTCTAATTTTTTGGACACAGATAAACTTGGAATTTGGTGTTGACTACAAAACACTTTTTGTATCCGACATCCAGAGATTTCCAGAAATATTTTTATTTCATTTTTTGCGTGAGTAAAACTCCTTTTTTCAAATTTTCTTTTAAAGGTCAGTTCATCAGTCTCTGGAAATCCAGATTTCATATCTGAGATTTCCAGAAGGTTTTGGTCCCTCAAATCATCTCCAAAATGGAAAATTCTTTCACATAAATCTTATTTAAGGTGTCTGGAACAACTTTCATTCTCTGAGTTTCCTCAGATTATGAAGTTTTAAAGCCCTTCAATCCATTTCAAAGTCAAGTGTCCACTACCTTTTTTCATTCTGGCAGAATTGGTTTTTGACTTCAAAAAAATCCTTTGAGTCCCAAAACTCAACCCAAAAATCATACCAAAAATCATGGGATTCGTTCAAAGTCTAATAAAGATTTCCCAATTTTTACTTTTCTCAGTTTCAATTTGTTTTGGCCAAAGTAACACACACACACACACACAAATGGTTTTTATGCTTGGAAGACTCGTTTTACGAGGCATTTCGGGTGAACACTAACGTTCTTCCCGGCGTGTAACGTGACCTCCGAACCCAAATCTCTCATTTCGGGCATTTTTCAAAGTTTTGGCCCTTAAAACAAAAATGGCGTGGCGACTCCGTTTTTCCGGTTTTATTTGGTTTTCAAAGAAACGAAAAATCGAATTTTTTCCGCGAATTGGAATTCAACATCGTCACAGGAGCAGGATGCTCCATAGTTGGATCTCTCCTCTCCATTGTTGGATCTCTCATTTTCTTTGATTTCAATCTCTCAACCAGTAAGTTCATTGATCTCATTTCTTTATTTCTCACTCCCTCTTTCTATAGCCATCGTTTTGCATTTCTTAATTTCTGTAGATCTGTTATTCATTTCAGTTCAAGGGGTTGATGGATTTGTTATTTTGATGATTTACATTTTCAATTTTGGATTTCAATAGATCTGTATTTCATTTTCAATCGAAGTTTTCTTTCTTTTGTTTCGAGAGAAAAATGATGGAACAACTCATCGTGTTGGGACCGCGACCATCCCCACCACTCCACATTAGTATGATATTGTCCGCTTTGGGCCCAGTCCGCACGGATTTGCTCTTGGGTCAACTCCCAAAAGGCCTCATACTAATGGAGTGGGTGGACACCTTTATATATTAGACAACTCTTCTTTCAATTGCCGATGTGGGACTTGGGTTGATACCCCAACAATCCTCCCCTCAAACCAAGGACCACCTCTAGCGAATCTTGTACCGCCGCTATTCACCGCTTGCGGGACACGCCGCCTGATTTATCACCAATATCAGGAAGACTTTCGACACAAGGCACACACAGTGCTCCATTCGCGAGGTCACACCACTAGAGGAAATTCCACATCATCCACACACGGTCCACTGCGTCGCGCCCATCCACTAACCACGGCTCTGATACCAGTTGTTGGGACCGCGACCACCCCACCACTCCACATTAGTAAGATATTGTCCGCGTTGGGCCCAGTCCGCACGGATTTGCTCTTGGCACTTGTTGGGACCGCGACCATCCCCGCCACTCCACATTAGTATGATATTGTCCGCTTTGGACCCAGTCCGCACGGATTTGCTCTTGGGTCAACTCCCAAAAGGCCTCATACTAATGAAGTGGGTGGACACCTTTTTTATACTAGACAACTCTTTTTTCAATTGCCGATGTGGGACTTTGGTTGATACCCCAACAATCCTTCCCTCAAACCAAGGACCACCTCTAGCGAATCTTGTACCGCTGCTATTCACCACTTGCGGGACACGCCGCCTGATTTATCACCAATATCAGGAAGACTTTCGACACAAGGCACACACAGTGCTCTATTCGCGAGGTCACACCACTAGAGGAAATTCCACATCATCCACGCCGTTACGCCAGCGCAGGTCCACTAACCAGGCTCTGATACCAGTTGTTGGGACCGCGACCATTCCTACCACTCCACATTAGTATGATATTATCCGCTTTGGGTCCAGCCCGCACGGATTTGCTCTTGGGTCAACTCCCAAAAGGCCTTATACTAATGAAGTGGGTGGACACCTTTATATATTAGGCAACTCTTCTTTCAATTGCCGATGTGGGACATCGGCAATTGAAAGAAGAGTTGTCCAATATAAAAAGGTGTCCACCCACTCCATTAGTATGAGGCCTTTTGGGAGTTGACCCAAGAGCAAATCCGTGCGGACTGAGCCCAAAGCGGACAATATCATACTAATGTCGAGTGGTGGGGATGGTCGCGGTCCCAATAACTGGTATCAGAGCCGTGGTTAGTAGATGGACGCGACGTAGTGGACCGTGTGTGGATGATGTGGAATTTCCTCTACTGCGCGACTCGCGAATGGAGCACCGCGCGTGTGCCAGGTCGAAAGTCTTCCCGATAGGTGATCAAAAATCGGCGGTCCGCAAGTGTGAATAGCGGCGATGCCACCAAGATTCGCTAGAGGTGGTCCTTGATTTGAGGGGAGGATTGTTGGAGTATCAACCCAAGTCCCACATCGGCAATTGAAATAAGAGTTGCCTAATATATAAAGGTGTCCACCCACTTCATTAGTATGAGGCCTTTTGGGAGTTGACCCAAGAGAAAATTCGTGTGGCGTGTTTGCCTAAAGCGACAATATCATACTAACGCTATGGTGAGATGGTCAGCGGTCCCAACACATCGTTATATGGATTACGGATTCTCCAGAATGAGAACGATTAGTTCCCAATGAACTTATCAGCTAAGATACAACATCAAGTAACTGCAGGAAGGTGGTTCAAATTAATATCTATGCCAACAGTAGTTTTTGATCTATGCACCACATCTCAAATTAGTACAACTCTTTAACCAACTCTAAACATCAACCAAACAATCAAGGATACAATTTAATAAATATAAGGCATAATCTTCAAGTCTGTCTGAGTCATTGTTTCATTGTAATGATCTGAAATGGAACCCTATCCATGCTTCTAAATTATGGGTTCTTAAAATAAATGTTATTAAGCATTCTAAATTATGGGTTACGTCAAAACAAACGGAGCCTTAATATTAAGCTATTTTTCGTTGTAAAGAAAAAAATGCAGGAAATATGTATACTAAAAAGTACTCCCTCCGTCTCACGTGAATGCAAACTTATTTCTATTTTGGTCCGTTCCACGTAAATGCAAACTTCCCAAAATGGCAAAGAATATTTACTATTCCACCCACTCATTATTTCTCCTACTTCACTTTTACACTCACAACATTCTCTCTCCTCACTATTCCTCCCACTCATTCTCTCTCCTATTTAATTTTTCATACTCACAATATTTAACTTTTTCTCTTTCTTACATCAATTTTCCTTAATTTCCACACCCAAAAAGTTAGTTTGCAATCACGTGGGACGGAGGAAGTATATTGTATGTCAATAAAGCATTGAGAGTAGAGAAAACTTCATTTTTTATCATTGTATAATTTGGCATCATTAATTTATCTCAAATTAATACAATTACTAATATGACCATGACATTATTAATATAGTAGAAAATGTGACATAAATTATTACTGGACGTTACTCTTTATTAAACAAGAGGGAGGTTATATTACATTGTTACAAAATAATGACATATTCAATCAATAAAATATACTCCTTCCGTCTCAAAATGTTTGTCCCATTTGACTTTTTTTGGTGAACTTTGACCACAAATTTATGAGAGATTAGTCATGTTCATGAAATTCTAAAAGTTGTTGTTGATAATTTTATTAATGGTGAATCAATAGAAATTTTTAAAATTTCATGAACATAATTAAATTGTCATATATTTGTGGTCAAAGTTCAACTAAAAAGTCAAATAGAATAAACATTTTGAGGCGGAGGGAGTATTTGTTATAAATTAATTTCATCTATAAAATTCATAAGTTTGTAATTACAAAAAATTATTTTCTCTTGAAAAATGTCATAACCAACGGCCGTTAATGCAGCTAACTAACGATCGATAATGAAAGCAAACAATCGGTGACAAAAAACCCATCAATAAAATTAACGTATGTTATCAACATGGCCAAACTTATCATTAAATTATTAGTACAAAAATCACATTTATAATTTAGAAGTTTAATGGTCAAGTTGATGATACTCAATTATAAAATAGTAATTAGTTTTACTGTTATTATTATTATTATTTTAACTGAGACTACAAAAAATATTTGTTTTATATTGTGCTAAAGTTTTACTTTGTCCTTTCTATAATAAATGTCACAATTTTAGTTTATTTGTCTACTTGATTGACCAAAATTTCAGATTTTTTTTTTTAAAATATAGCTTTTTAAAAATTTATATATCAAAATAACATTTTCAAAAACTTAAGTACCAAACTAGCACTTTTGACTTGAAATCCGGAATTGGTAATTCCGGATTTGATTTTTTTTTTGTTTTCCAAAATTGAATTTCCGAAAATAATAATTCCGTAAATAGGGGGCGATCGCGCCCTAAAATAGAGCGATCGCTCATGTGTACTCCGGCGGTACCAATTCCGAATTCTATTTTTATTTTTTTATTTTTTCCAAAAAAGATTAAAAGCAAATAAAAAAAATATATTCTGAAAAAAGGAAAGGGCGATCGCTCTACTTAAGGGGCGATCGCTCCTTAGATGCGTATCTTCAAATCCGGAAATGCAAATTCCGGATTTGCTTTAATTTGAATCCGGGGCTGCCATTTCCGGATTCAAATTTTGAATTCCTACTACCATTAACTCTTATTGTTCATGGAAGAAAGGAAGAAGAAGGAGTGCAGAGAGTGAGATAGAGAAAGAAAGAATTAAGGAGAAGGAGAAGAGAAGAAGTTTAAAGAGTTGTGAGAGAAAGTGTTAGTTTGGTACTTAAAAATGGTTAGTTATATTTCTTTTTTTAATTTGTTTTGAGTTGTTAATTTTAGCTATATAAATTTTTTTAAGAATTTTTATTTGTGCATTTTTTATATTTTGTTGTTAAAATGATTTATGTACTTAATTTTTGATTGTCAATGAATTAAACAATTGTAATTTAATTTTTGCCTAGTTAAAATTTTCTTAAGTTAGGTTTAAAATAAAGTGTTTGTTATAATTACTTTGACAAACATGTTGCAATTTTTCTATTTAAATGTAGCAAAACTTTAAGTCTCATTTAAATTTAATTACTATTAAATTTTTTTTATTTCAGATGAATCAACATGTACAACAACAATTTATTGATCCTGGGCCAATCGATCCTCATGTATTGACTTCTCAGGATACACATAGATCTAAATATATTTGGGAGGGACAAGAGTTACCCAATTTAAGACCTAGGCGTGGTCCAGTACTTCCACCTAGAGTTGATTGGAGGATAGAAGAGAAGCTTATAAATACTGAATTTTATGGAGTGTATTTATTAGGTCATATACAATATGATTGGCATTTGATTGAGGCTTTGATTGAAAGATGGCGTCCGAGACCCACACTTTTCACTTACACTGTAGGGGAGATGACCATCACCTTAGAGGATATTGGCATGTTGTGTGGTCTTTACGTAGACGAAATGGCGGTGACTAGTTCGAAACTAGTAGGAGTGCGGGGCGTGGGTTGAGATTGTTGAGGAGTTATTTGGGGTTGCACCCTCAACCGCAGACATCAAAAGAGGTGGAATGATATCAATGAGATGGGTTCTAGGACACTTCCCTCATTTTGAACGGCTTCCTTCCCAAATAATGCGTCCGAGCATATGATTGAGACATATACTCGAGCATACATTTTCTTATTATTGGGGTCATACATTATGCCTGAGTCTCGTCCGATAACCTAGTGAAGTTGATGTACCTCGCACTTCTTAGGGAAATAAATAATATTGGTCGATACGGTTGGGGTAGTGGAGCGTTGGCCTTCTTGTATAGGGAGATGTGTGTAGCATCTTAGCACGATTCGAAAGGGTGTGGTGGCTTCTTAACCATTGTACGGGTATGTCAATTATAAATGATTACATTATGCTAGTGGGCTTAATCGTTTTGTAAGTAATGATAATTTTTTTTTATAGCTTTGGGCATGGGAGAGGTTGTTGTGTACACAACCTAGGAGACATGACGAAATAACACTCACTGATTGCAACCACTGGGTTACGGTGTATATTTCAATTACTTCATTTTGTAAATGATCCGTTTTGTAATATATCGCTTTTTTACTCATTATTTTTTATGTCAATTGTTTCATATGTAGGTGGAAGGGTCCATTGTCGTATACTTCGTGGATCGCCCATAACCTGCAAGGCTATCGAGACCCGGTTGTCATATTTAGAGAAGGATCGGGTTGTGTGGCGGCCCATACAACGGTGTGCCGCTCCGAATTTCTGCCTTCAGGCCAAGCTATATGGAGGGCGAAGGTGCCCTCATCTCGCTTTGAGAGGGTTGAATGGCACTTTCCGCATCGCGTAATGCGACAATTTAGGATGGTTCAAGGTGTGCACGATGACCGTGACACCCGTTTGGACTTGCATCGGATTAGTCGGCAAGGTCGGTCGGGCGTTGCTGGATGCAACAACATGATCAGCACATAGCAAGGTGGAATGAACGGGAGTTTAATGTCGTTGATGGAGAGTTTGGTGAAGTGGATATGAGTCACCATCACCCCTATTTGACATGGTATAGGCGTATTACTCGATCGCTCATCCACAATTCGTCTAATGTGGAAGGACTAGGGTTCGTGCCACGTTCAACTGGTTATGAGGGTGTGGTAAGTTATATATTACATACAATGATTTTACAAAAAACAATACCATTTTTCCGTATTAATTAATTTTAGTTCATTGTTTTGAAGATTCAAAGTCTCCAAGGGATGTACATATACAAACGAATGCCACATCCTTGGAAGACACGGGGAATTACACTCAACAATGTGTCACTAACACACTGACACATATTAGGGAGCAAAGAACGACCGCAAGCCCAAGCTCCCTCCAACGGTTGATCATGCTCCCGAAGAGGAGCCACGTAGGGAGAATCGGGTTCGTAGGCGTGGCGGACACCACCAACGGGATGAGCCGGAGATACAGATCAATACGGTGATATGCATTAGTTTGAGTTCGGTCGGACAGAGTTCACTCAGACAGACCGGGTAATTCTTTTACCGAATTGATGAATCAGTTTGATTTCACGCAACCGCCTCGAGCTCCTTCCCTTCTTCTAGCAATTATAATCGACGCACGAGCGGACATTCGGGATTCCGGGATTTAGGCCTAGTTTCCATTTGCCTCGTGTGCGGTTTCGAAAGTCCCGATGGATCATCCTCATCCTCATCTCAACAATCTAGATCAGGTGGTCGTCGTATGCCGAGGAGAGGGAGTAGGATTCGCAATCCCCACGATGAATTTACCGTCTAATTATCCTTGATCGGTATCCTACGTGGCCGGGATGTGGTCAATTTTCTATAAAACTTATTCTTTTATTATTGTTAATTTTAATTTCATGAAAGCTTTGCCATGGAATGATATTTCTGAAAAACTAAGCGAAAACGTTAAAACCGAACTAGAAATTCTAAAAAACTAACTGGACTTCTGAGAAACTAACTGAAAACGTTAAAAAACTGATGAAAATTCTAAAAAAACTAACGAAAAACGTTAAAAAACTGATTGAAATTTAACAAAAGAGGGACGGACAAGAGGGAGGTCGCTCCCTTATAGAGGGCGATCGCCCCAATGTAATCCGGAAATTCTAATTCCGGATTCTTTTATTAAAAATTTATTTTTCTTAAAAAACAAATAATAAATTCCATATGCGCGATCACCCCAATATACGAGCGATCGCCCTCTTTTTACAGAGAAAAGGCGCGATCGCTCACTAAACCCAGCGCGATCGCCCTCTACGCGGATTTTCCAAGCACGGTTTATCCCAAAAACCTCCCCCTCTCCCAATCAAATAACCCTACCAGCGCCTCCTTTTCTCTCTCTCTCTAAAATTTCAAATTTCAAACCCCAAATTCAATCTTCTTCAACCCCAAATCCAATTTTCTTCAATCCCAAAATCAATCAATCATCCATTTTGAAGCACACATATAAGGTTTGAGGTGCATTTTGAAGATTGTCACACGTTTGTTTTTCAAGACAAAGACTCCGGCGAAATTCCGGCGACCTTCCGGCGAATTTCCGGCCTATTCAAAAGTAAGCTTCCAATTTTTTATCTTTGAGTTTTGATTGACAATGCCTCCTAAAAGATCACGAACCACTACCACCAACACTCCAACCCCTCCCGGTCCCCCGTATGATGCTGCTAAATTTGTTGGGATTCAAGCTCAACAATTCTTTGAGTTATATGAAAACAAGCCATTCAACCCGGAGAGGGAATTTGATTTTAATGGCTTGTATTTAGATGGTTTTGTTACCTTATACAATTGGGGAAAGTTAGGGAGTAAGCCCCCAAACTATGGAAGTTCACTTTTAGTCAAAGAATTTTATGCTAATGTTTTTGAACGGGGGAATACGGGACAGTCTTTTGTGCGGGGGCTAGAGGTTAATTATGATAGGGATGCCATTAATCAAAATTACGGGATAGCCACTAACATTGAGGAGGATGGATGTGAGTACACCAAAGAGATGGAGAGGATAGGAAAAAAAAAGTTAAGGAAAATTTGCATTTGCTAGCTCCGACTTTTGGGGTAATTGACCCTAGGAATGTGAAAAAGGGTGTAGTTGTAAAGGCTCGAGACATGAATAATTGGATGAAGTATCTTCATAGATTTATTTGTGAGAGGATCCTCCCCTCCTCTCATTTTAATGAGGTTAATTGGAGACGTGCATTTCTAATGCACATGATAGCTCAACAAAAAACAATTGATTTTGGAAAAATAATCAGTAAGGAGATATGGAACACGGCTAAGGGTATGGCCAATACGAACTATAATTTTCCATTGTTGATCACATCCCTGATAACAAAATCGGGATTTAACCTCAGGTTAGTGAACAAGGACATTAGAGGAGGTCCAAAGATTGTGTACTTGTTCCAGCATCCCTCTGACTATAGCAGCTTAAAGAACCCATCTGGAAGGTATCCATGTCATTAACATACTCATTTTGTAATGGCTCCTCATAGGTTTCAAACTCCTCAACATTCACATTATCAACTAAATTTATCTTAATATACAATTGTAAGCTACTCAACCCACCAAACTGAGCAGAAACATCAAACATGACTTCCATACCCATATCATTGTCGATTACAAATGGAATGTAGTTTGCAATCCCGGGAGCAACAAGATGAGGATATCTACATATAACTTGCAACCGAGCAACGGCTCGATCTACCCCAATTTTCTTAGCTAACTTTTCAATCAACTTCTTGTAACTCCACCGAGTTTTAGCCCTAAGTGCACATTTTGGTCCCCTTTCAAAATGTTCACCTTCAAACGGGTGTTCATCATTTCCTCCCCAATAACACATGAAAATAAGTGGAACTCCAGCCATATTTATTCCTAGAAATTGAAAAATAAATTATAAAAAATCTAATTTAACAATATCACTACATTCACAAAAAAATTTAAATAAATACTAAATTTAAATTTCGAACAAAAAATAAGAGGATTAAATGTACCTTCTTAATCACCTCTTCTTCTTGAACTTCTTAATCAACTTCTTGAATTTTCAATATTTTTTGGAAAAAATTCACCTACTTTCTTCTTCTTTCTTCTTTTCTCCTTCTTCTTCACTGAATTTTTATTATGCGATTTCTTTACTGATTTGCCGAGAAGATGGGTTTTGTAAAGCAAATCCGGAATTAGCATTTCCGAATTTGAATTTTTCAAAAAAACATTACTTAATTCAATTCGTATATATTTAGTATTTAAAAAAAATTAAAATCCGGAGTTATCGATTAGGATTACACTAAGAGCGATCGCCCCCACATACGTGCGATCGCTCTTTATTTATTCCAGAAAATATTATTTTCTCATTTAATCTTTTTTGGAAAAAAAATAAAAATAAAAATAGAATCCGAAATTGGTACCGCCGGAGTACACATGAGCGATCGCTCTATTTTAGGGCGCGATCGCCCCCTATTTACGGAATTATTATTTTCGGAAATTCAATTTTGGAAAACAAAAAAAAAAAAATCAAATCCGGAATTGGTAATTTCGGATTTCATAATCCGAAATTACCAATTCCGGATTTCAAGTCAAAAGTGCTAGTTTGGTACTTAAGTTTTTGAAAATGTTATTTTGATATATAAATTTTTAAAAAGCTATATTTAAAAAAAAAAAAAAATTTCATGACAATTTTATTATCTTCATAAAATTCTAAAAAAAAAATATTGTGATTAAACGTTCAAATAATAATTTTTATCCAATTTCAGTCAAGTTTTTTTTTTTAGAAATTAATGAATATAACTAGTTCAAACAACTTTTTTTTTTTCATTTTTATCCAATTTTAGTCAAGGTAACAAACAACGTTAAGATGCGATATTTAATGGGCCACAACTGAAGTATCATTTTAGTATTTTTCTCATTATAATTTTCCCCTTACGTAAAATCCTATATTTACCATTGGCTAAAAATGCAACTTATTACGTAACTAAAAAAATAAAAGAAATTAAATGAAAGAAAAACTTACTACACAACCCGGATTGCATATGAATCATTTATCATAGGTAAAGAAAGGATAACTTGGGAAATTTAAAGAATAATCAAATCCTACATGGATTAATTAAATGAATTAAATACTATATTAATATGATGATGTCACCTAACCATTTTGGAGAAAAATAATTCATGTGGTGTTGACACTTGACAAGTGTTCATAGATGATGTCACCATGGTAATTGTTGATTAATACTCCCTCCGTCCCCGCCGAAAAGCCACAAAACTAGCCATGCACGCAAAATAAGAAATGTGATGTAGGAAAGAGAAAAAGTTTAAATGTTGTGAGTATGAAAAATTAAATAGGAGAGAGAATGAGTGAGAGAAATAGTTAGGAGAGAGAATGTTGTGAGTGTAAAAGTAAAGTAGGAGAGAGAATGAGTGGGTGAAATAGTAATAAAAACTTTTCATTTTAGGAAAGTGTCTTTTTAAATGGGACGCCCAAAATGAAAATTTGTAGCTTTTCGGCCGGAACGGAGGGAGTAGATTATAGCATGATGCTAGAGATTTTACCGGCATGTCAAGTGAAGCCTTATTTTTGTATGGACAAATTACAATTTAATTATCTAAGTTTTACATGTTGTTTCAATTGATTTTTGAGTTTGTATTTATTATATTTTGATTTTTAAATTTGTTAAACTGATGAAATGTGGTTTACAAATGGATGAATTGTTATTTTTTTTTTTTAACGAAAATGGATGAAAATACTAACAAGCTTCTTTCAAAATTGCAACTTTCACCCTTCAACTCAACTAATTTCCAATATTACCCTAATATGTTAAAAAAAAATATTCATCTTATACATTTATAATATAACGAAAATAATGTTACACCTTATACCCAAAGTTCACCCTCTACATAGCATCCACCATGCCACTGCTGCCACCACCTTCTCACCACCACTTTGATTTCAAAATCTAAAATAAATAAAATTTTACGTATATTCAAACACCAAAATCAATCCTAAGATTTGGTTCAATGAGGAGGGATGAGGATGAAAGGGAAAAGAAACAGATTGTTAATGAGCAATGAGAATGATGATTTTGTTTTCTTTTTGACCATTTTTTCCCTTCTTTTCTAATTTCTTTCTTTAATTCCCTCTTTATTTTCTGTTTCATATTGTTTTGGCTAATTATACTCTTTATTTATTTTGCATTTATTTATTTATTTTTGTGACGTGTTACTTTATTACTAATATTTTTTTACAAATAAATATTTTTGGGGCACATAAGATTTTTTATTTTATATGTTTTTTACTAGTATTTTAGAAAATAAATACTTTTATCATTTATAATAATGTATTAGTTAAGTTACTATGTTGGATATTAATGATAAAATCTATAATTTATCATCTATAATAAAAAATTATTATTTTTTAAAAAAAGTTTTTTAATTTGATTTTTTATAATTTAACTAAGGTATTATGTTGGATGTTAAGGTAATATGTTAAAAATATTAATATTCTTAACATATTGGGCTAAAAATGTAAATCAGTTGCGTTGAAGGATGAAATTGCAATTTTGAAAGAAGCTTGTTAGTTTTTTTTATCCATTTTCGTTAAGAAGTTAACGATCCGTCCATTTTTACACCACATTGCAACAGTTTAACAAACTCAGGAATCAGATCGTAACGAAGACAAACTCAATAACTAATTGAAACAACTTGTAAAACTCAAGTAACTAAATTGCAATTTGCCCTTTTTGTATTGGGAAGAATTTGAAATCTTTTGCGGATAGAAATGTTGGCACTTGTTTTTTAGGTTTTTTCTCCAGATTCAATAGATCTTTAACATGACAAGGTTATCTTGTTTTCTGTATCTATTATGTGGGATTTTTGTGAGTTTAATTGCTGAGAAATAGTATAACGTTATTTATGTTAGTCTATCTCAAATCGTTTCTAGAATAAGATTTTGTTGTTGTTGTCGCCGTTATGAATGGGAAATCACATAGAGCAATTTAGGGACACAAAAGGAATTTAAAAAATCTTGCTAGCAAAATGAGTTGATGATATTTTATTGTGCAAACAATTGCATCGGTGTGGTTATAAGTTTTCTATTTTTTTTAACAATTAAGTTGCCTTTTTTTTACAATTAAGTTGGTATTAAGTTGCCTTTTTTTAACAATTAAGCTGTCTATTATTTTTATTTTATTTTACAATGCCCCGATCAAGAGGTAAGGAGAGAGATCAAACCTTATATCTTATATACCTCATTCATAGAGTGTGAGACTTGATTTTTACCACTGATACACTCCTAGTTGTCTATTATTCACGTACCATATTATTAAGATGCCATTTTCGTAATAATATTTTGAAAGTAATAAAATTTTGAGATTGCACTAATGTTCTATATCAAAATCTTAGGAAAAATCAGTTTTTTTAGGTAATTTAGAAAAACTAGTTTTTTTTTAAATGCACGGTGACATTTTCGTAATTAACTGAAACTTTTAAAAAAATGCACGATGTAATTTTTGTAAATAACTGGATTTTTTTTTTAAAATGATGCGGTGACATTTTCGTAAATAACCGGAACTTATTAACGCCTCTAACTCTTTTTGTAACTAAAACTGTCACTTTTAAAACTAAAACCGACACTTTTTAACGTTAACACTGCTTAACTATTTAACAATAACACTTGCAATAGAAAAACATAAACAATTTTACACTAGAACTGGCACTGTAAAACAATATTACTGTGTTAGAAAAAGTGTATGTTAATTACAAAAATGCCACCGCACGTTTAAAAAAAATTCAGTTAATTACAAAATGTCACCGTGTGTTTTTAAAACTAGTATTTCCTATGTGTTTGGAAAAACTAGTTTTTCATAATATTTACTCATGTTCTATATCCCCGCCGCTCTTCGTATAAGACTTACTCCTTCTGTCCCTAAATAAATGTCGATTTTCAAGAAATTTTGTCCAAAAAATAATGTCATTTTTGAAAAAAAAAAACTGTCACTAAATGTTTTTTCATCATATACTTACAAAACTAAATGTTTGGAAAGTGAAAAATAAGAATATTTATACATCTTTGCCATTATAATGTATAAAAAGCACACAAGTTAAGAGTGTACTTTAAAATGAAATTAGTACATTCATTTAGGGAAAGAGGGAGTAATAATTCTCTAATGAGTAATGGGAAGACGATTATATGAAATTTTGAAAATTTGAGTAATTAAATATATAGTTTGAAATGTTTTTCCCATCTAATCAAATACGAGTAAACGACTTTTCTAACCTCTCTACAATCCTAAATTTTCATAGTGACATTTGTACTATTAAATTATCAGCAAAACTAACCAAAATCGTTTAAAAAGTTAATGAACGTTAGTAACTTAACATATATTACTATCAAAGTTTTCAAATTACCCCTACATTCAACATATTTCTAAATCACTTAACTGAGTACAAAAATGACATATTTACCCCTATTTATAAAAAAAAACCTAATTATCAAATAACACATATATAGTCAAAATTTTCACCCTCCTCTAAATTATTTAGTCAAACATTTCTCTCTCTGTCACACAAAAAAGAAAAGAAAAGAAAAGAGAAGTCACAACTTCTCTCTCTAAAGGCAACGATCACACCCTCCTCCAGCAACATCGACCTCCCCAACCACTACCCTCAGTCTCTCTCTTGTTATTCTTCTTCCATTGTTCACCATTTCAATGTTTTCCCCACTTCAGATATTCTCAGATCACCAACGACTTCCGTTGCAATCTCCATCTACTTATGATTTGTCTCTCTATCTCTATCCCTCCTTTCTCTCTCTCTTCCTTTTAGGGGGCGTTTGGTTGGTAGTAAAGTGGGGGAATGGAATGCCCAATTCCATTCCCCCAAAACCTTTGGCCTGTTTGGTTGAAAAATTTTTAAAATTTTCATTCCAACGGAATGGTCAATTCCCTCCTTGGAAGGAATTTGCCATTCCTTCCATATATGGGAGGAATGGCCAATTCCTTCGGGAATGGAAATTTTTTTTTTTGACCAAAATACCCCCAAACCCAAACCACCCCTACCCACCCCCACCCAGCCCCTGCCCTACCCCACCCCACCCCCACCCCCATCCCCCCACCCCACGATTTTTTTTCCCTGCCCTAACCCACCTCACCACTCACCCCCACCCCCACGAATTTTTTTCCCTACCTACCCCCTCCCCTATCCACTCGCCTACCCCCCACCCCACCCCCACGAATTTTTTCCCTACCTACCCCCTCCCCCCATCTAGCCCCGCCGCCTCTACCCCCCACCCCCACCCCACCCCCACGATTTTTTTCCCCTACCTACCCCCTCCCCCATTCAAATCCTGCTCCTACCCCCTACCCCGCAAAATTTTTTTCCCCCTACCTACCCCTCCCCCATCCAAACTCGTACCCCCCACCCCACCCCCATCCCCCACGAAAAAAAATATTTTTTACTCATTTTGCATACCCCCTACCTACCCCACCCACACCCCAACCCCCACCCCACGAATTTTTTTTTACTCATTTTGCATACCCCTACCTACCTCCACCCCCACCCACCTCCCCCCCAATTTTTTTTAAAAAGGGTAAATTGGACATTTTATATGCTTTCATTCCATTCCTATAATTTGTATTTTCAAACCAAACATGATTTGTCAAGGAATTGAATGACAATTTCATTCCATTCCGTGCCAACCAAACGAAGAGGTTTGACCAGTTTTTTTCCATTCCAATTCCTTAAGGAATTCAATTCCATTGACCATTCTATTCCTTCACTTTTTTTCCACCGAACCAAACGGCCCCTTAGTGTTTGCGGTTGTGGTTATGTGTGTGTGTGTTTCGATTTTGGGTTTAGATCTAGAAACTAGGGGGTAGATATGAGTGTGTGTGTCAGTGTGATGGTGGTGGTTACCATGACGGGGTGGTAGTGGTTATTGGTGTTGACTGGTTGTGGAAAGAGAAGGGTGTATTTATATATCAATAATTGTAATTTTTTTAGAACAATTTGTTAATCTTTACTAATTCTATTTATTTAATTTTAAATATTAAATTTTAATATAATGTAATATTTCTCATTATAATTTTAGAAAATCAAACTGTTAATCTACACTAATCATATCCCATTACTACTTGATATTAAATTTAAATATTATGCAATATTCTTTAATATATACTCAATACTACTTATATTTTGTAGGACCGAGTGTGTTTAATTTGATATACAAGGTTAAATATGCCATTTTGATACTCAATTAATCTAGTTAGAAATCTATTTAGTTTCGGGGGCAAATCAAATTTTTTGATAGTAATATCTGTTAAGTTACTAACCTCTCTAACGTCCATTAACTTTTTTAACGATTTTAATTAGTTTTGCTAATAAATCAATAGTACGGGGGTTACATTTGTTGTTTCAATAGTAAAAAGGTTAATATGAAAATTTGAAATATTACGGAGTTTAGAAAAGTCGTTTGGTGAATCAAATACCATCCCCGTCTCATAAAAATAGTCTCACCTTTTAGTTGTTAATTTGAATCATTTTCTAGTTGTTAATTTGAATTAACTTCAAACAATAATTTAATGTTAATTAATTATTCGAAAGAAAATCTAAAGAGTCGTTCTTGTGTAAAACAAGTTTTAGGATAAGCTATCCTAGAACCTGTTTTGCGTAAGTGTCTTCTCTGTTATTATAAAGTGTCTCTTATAAAATTAGAAAGTGTCTGTTCTAAAATAACACTAATAAAACATTTAAATCGGTTGTAATGTTAAATAATAACGGTGATATTGTTGAAAATAGTGCATGTTGTAGTGTTAAAAAGTGTCTGTTGTAGTATTGAAAAGTGTCTCTTATAGTATTGAAAAATGCGTGTTGTAATATTGAAAAGTGTCAAGTGAATTAAAAAATACATGCCTGTTGTAGTGTCAAAAAGTGACTTTTGTAGTATTGAAAACTGGCTTTTACAGTATCAAAAAATGCCTGGTGAATTTTTGTAAGTTTCAAGTGAGTTAAAAAATACATGCCTGTTGTAGCGTTAGAAAGTGCCTCTTGTAGTATTCAAAAACTGCCTTATACAATGTCAAAATGTGCCGGTGCATTTTTCGTAAGTTCAAGTTATATATTTACAAAAAATGTCACCACGCCTATTAAAAAGTTCTACTTATTTACAAAAATGCCACCGCGCATATTTTAAAACACGTTCTACGCTCAGCGAGCATAGAACACGTTTCATCCAAGATTTTGTGAAATCTAAAACTTATTATTGATAGTATTTTTATGGTTCATAAACGACAAGTTTTAATAAAATCAGGGGGCTTTTTTAAGTCCTTTTTGTTTTTAAAAAAATCAATGACAAGTTTTATATTTTCTTTAAAATAATCAACTTAACTTTTAATATGTTCAAATTTCATTCAAATTAACAACTAAAAAAATGGAAATCTCTCTATATATAATAACAAGACAGTCAAAATCCCGCCCAAATCAGGGGCAGTTTAGTAATTTCATATCGTGGCGAAGTTGTAATTAACAAGGCGGAGGAGACACGTGTGACGCTTGGATTGGGCGCGTCGTCACACGCGCAGACAACGGCGCGTGTACGCGTAAAGGCTTTTCTTTTTTTTTTTTAATTTTTAATAATGTGACACGTGGCACAATCTGATTGGATGGTTTATTTTCAGATTTTTATTTTTCATCCTCTTTTTTCGACCTCAATTATTTTATAAAAAAAAATTTAAAAATTTTTACACCAAAATTCATAATTTTTTTTCCTCTTTAATTAGAGACTAATTTCATTTAATTTGGACACAAAAAAAAAACTCTTTTTTAAATATAAATTTCTTAACTATCCTTTCTTTATTTTTCTTTTTTATTTTTCAATATCTTTTTTTTTACATTTAATTAAGTGTGAAGTATATTTTTTTATTATAAATGATGATAATAATCATAATTTTACTTTTTAAATATAAATTATTGTTTGTAATGTTAGTTCCTTCGTTTCAAAATTTGACTTTAATTTTTTAAACATATTAAGTAATATTGTATAAAATATTCATTGGGACGAATATATTAATTTATTTTTTTACCCGAAGTAGTATTATTTTATAAAAATTAATGTTTATAATGTTCGTGTCTTCGTTTCAAAAAATAAATATTAATTTTTGAGACAAGTAAATTCATTGAGGCAAAGGAAGGATTTTTTTTTGATATAGAAAGTAGTATTAATTATGGGATGAAAGTAATATTCATTTTTTAATTGAAGGAATTTTGTTTTCTTAAAAAGTAGAATTTTTTTATATCTCAATAAAAAATGAACATTGCTTCTTTTGTCTCAATGAACATTTTAAAAAATAATACTACTTTATTCGTCTAAAATTATTTTTTAGACGAATTAATGTTAGTGTCTTCGTCTGCAATTAATGTTAGTGTCTTCGTCTCAAAATATGACATTACTTTTTTAAATAGCTTAAGTAATATTTTATAAAATATTCATTGGGATGAAGATGATATTTTATTTTTTTAGCCGAAGTAGTATTATTTTGTAAAAAATTAATCTTTATAATGTTCGTGTCTTCGTTTCAGAAAATAAATATTAATTTTTGAGACAAGTAAATTCATTGAGGCAAAGGAAGGATTTTTTTTTTTTGATATAGAAAGTAGTATTAATTATGGGATGAAAGTAATATTCATTTTTTAATTGAAGGAATTTTGTTTCTTAAAAAGTAGATTTTTTTTATATGTCCATAAAAAATGAACATTGCTTCTTTCGTCTCAATGAACATTTTAAAAAATAATACTACTTTATTCGTCTAAAATTATTTTTTAGACGAATTAATGTTAGTGTCTTCGTCTGCAATTAATGTTAGTGTCTTCGTCTCAAAATATGACATTATTTTTTTAAACAACTTAAGTAATATTTTATAAAATATTCATTGGGATGAAGATGATATTTTATTTTTTTAGCCGAAGTAGTATTATTTTGTAAAAATTAATCTTTATAATGTTTGTGTCTTCGTGTGTCAAAAAATAATTATTATTTTTTGAGACAAGTAAACTCCTTGAGGCGAAGGAAGTAATTTTCTTTTGATATAGAAAGTAGTATTAATTATGGGACGAACGTAATATTCATTTTTGAATTGAAGTAATTATTTTCCTTACAAAATAGAATTTTTTTATATGCCCAAGAAAAATTAACATTGCTTCCTTTGGCTCAATGAACATTTTAAAAAAATAATACTACGTTATTCACCTAAAACATTAATGTCATATTTCACTACAAGAAAGAGGCTTATATACGGCGGTTAAAATTCACCGTATATAAAACGCGCCCCGCCGTAAATAGTATATACGGCGGACTAGCCGCCGTAAATAGGCCACCGTATAAAACATCGCCGTAAATACTATATACGGCGGGATAACCGCCGTAAATACTATATACGGCGGAAATACCACCGCCGTATATAAATGAAATACATACGTATATTATGGCGTATTTGAGTAATCTTTATACGGCGGTAGATGTAACCGCCGTAAATAAGAGACGAGTCGTCCGCTCCGTAACGAGTCGTCCCAATTGCACCCCCACCAGGTTCCCTCGTCCCCCCATTGGGGACGAGTCGTCCATGCCCATTTTATACGGCGGATGTGCTTACCGCCGTAAATGACTTATTAGGGACGAGTCGTCCACCTAGGCACGAGTCGTCCCATTTGCACCCCCTCCAGGTTCCCTCGTCCCCCCTTTTGGCACGAGTTGTCTAGGCCTTTATTTACGGCGGATGAAGGTTTTCGCCGTAAATAAGCCTATTTTTTCCCCCAGCCCTGTATAATTCACTTTCCCCAAAAATACGTTCACAAAAACCAAATTCAACCTGTACACACACAAATGCAACCTGTATATAACCAAAAATACACAAATGCAATCAATGTTTACAATCTACATATTAACACAAAATTAATGTTGAATGTATCCAGACATAATAACCATTATACAAAAAAGTTAGTTGTTGAATGTATCCAAAATTCAATCAATGTCTAAAATCCACGACTTTGAGAAACATATCACCACCTATTCATTACCGTCATTTCCACGTCGTTCCATAAAACAACGTTTCAATTCATCAATTTGTTGTTGTAATCGTCGCGTTCCTCCTCATTTTGCTCGGCATTCCTCCCGAAGTTGCCTTTCAAAATCCGCCCGACGGATGCCACCGCCTCCAATGCAAACTGCCGAGAAGTTGAGGATTTACCAAACACCTTAGTTTTGTTAACACCGCCTCCCATACATCGCACTCTCCCGTGGTCATCAGTGCCCATCATACCTGTAAAAATCTTTTCGCACGCCCTGGGAGAGTTTTGTTGCTCCTCTGGTAGCTCATCAATTGCATCATTAAGCGTTTGCTGTAACAAAAACAACATGTTCAATATAAATGTTTTAACTTTAATTAATATTATGAAAATGTATTTAGAAATGAAAAAGTATTCTATAGAATAACAAAACCGAAATGTAAAAGGTTGAAACTTTAACTTACAATCATTTGAGAGATTTCTTGATCTGCAGGTGTTTTGCCCGTGCGCGTAGCTATGAACAAGCTTACGCGATCAGTTGGTAAACCCTCGTCGTCTCTCTACAATTTATAATAGAATCATTTGACCAAAAAAATATATTTATATACGATACAAAAAGAAACATTAATTGACAACTGAGAACTAAATTAAAAGATGACAAACCTCTTTTATGACTTTGGGATGGGACTTTTTTCCGGTCCGGTTCAGGCACGCTTGCTTTTCTCGATTCGCTTTATTTGTTTCTGATATTTCCTGAAAAAAAAAGAAGATAATATTAGTATTAATTTGACTACTTATATAAGACATTCACGATAATAGATTGAGATTAATTTGAAATATACCCGAGCCTTGTCTGTGCCCCACATCGCAACAAGTTGAGCTCATTGATCCGCAACGCACCCACGGGGTGGGTGAGCCAATGCGTACCGGTCGGATTTATACATCTTATAAAACGCTTTCAACTGACATTTCCATATTACAAAGTCATAACTGAGTAATATTCATAACAAAGTCATAACTGAGTAATACTTATTATATGCTTGTCTCACCTGGTATTTCCAGTCACGCCACGCTTTATTGAGAGAAAGATTCATAACTGGGTAATACTCCGGAGGCGCATTTGTATTATCCTATATACACAATTCAACAAAGAAAAAAAAACAATTGTTAGAGAATCATAAGACTTTTGACTACGTACTAGAGATTTATGTAAGAAATATGGATTACAACTTACCAGAACATCATTCCATACGGCATCTATGTACTCATGGTCCATCTGAGGCCACTCTCTAGTTAATGGGAAATGTTCCCCATTTCTAGCAAAATGTCCTAGCTGAGTAGCTAGTTTTGCCATTTCCCCACCAACCGGCCGACCATATTGATTCCATATTATATTCAATCTCTCTTTACCCCATTTGCTGGTTGGTTTTGCCAGCCCTCTTCCTTTATGGTTCGAGCCCTGACCTGTTATTAAATTTTTCCTTGGCGGCATATCTGTCATATGACAATTCAATTCTAGCCCAAAAATTGGATAAACCAAGTAAAGGACCCAAAAAACAGTTTTATAATATATGTAGAAGACCTATAAATTTATTACAGGTCTTATGTATCTTATATAAGACATATAAACAGCAACAACAACACTTGAAACTGAGTATGCAAGTACTCTAACATGTTATGAACATTATCAGGTGTCTAACATTTCCAACGAATCAACAAAAAATTGAAAAAAAAACAAGTGCCAAGATCAGCAAACATAGCTTCAGTGCCTGTTAAGGAAAAATTCTACAATTAGTAGAGTAATTGAATTCACATTGGATTCAATTACTCTAAAGTCAAGACTCAAGAGATTAATACCTCTTATCATGTTCTAAACAAGTGTATATCAACAAAATTACAACGTATAATGACAATATATATGAAGTTCCATAAATAAGAAAAGAATTGACTTAAGTAACAAGATTAGCTCATGCATAAAGAATGGACTGGTTACTACCCACCATAATGTTCAAGTAACGAGATCCACTCAATACGTTATCAAGGATAATGAACAGGCAAACGATGACACCAGAATTATTAAGAGACAAAAATCGATGGATTGGACTTTAAAAAATATTGCACTACACTTCAATGACAGTAGAATATTTTTATCTCAAGTTTTTTGCTCAAAGTTTAAAGGGTACACTCACTCTACGATGAAGGGCAACGACCACTATGGCGCATTTGTATTTTCTCTACCCAACACTTCACTAAACACAGTCACTTTATAAGTGAAAAAGTAATGCTGATTCAAACTTGCTTGATTTGAGTTAATTATTATGTATTTCATTTGTTTTATGATAAAGAAAAAGGCTCCCTATTTATAGCAGTACCTTCTAGTATGAAATCCAATGTGAATTCAATTGGTCCCAAGAACTTTAATAGCAGCTTTCTTTTATACCCATAAATTGGTTTTATAAAAAATTTGTACCATTGCCTTTATAAAAAAACTGGACCAAATAATTGGTATAAAGTGATAAACTCTAAAAATCATATTTGAAAAGCGATATTAACATAAAAAGTTCCTCCTACAAGTTTTAACTTAATGGAACACAATTGTACTGCTCTCATGGTAAACAAACACGACATGACATACAGGAACAGAAATTACAAGTTCAAACTTTTTGGAATATGGTTGCACCATATTCCCGAATATTTTGCCCGAAAAGTGACAGCCATTTTGGGAAGCAGGGAGTAATATATTCCCACACATAGACACATATGGTCTTGGATTCATGTAATGTAAACAAATATCTCTTGGCATGCAGATTGGGTTTGTGAAGGTGATAGAATTCTAGCCTCCATAAATGAATAAACAAATCCTTCTCAGAAACTAAAAAATAAATTGTGAAAACCTCCATCAGTGGGGTAGCGGGGCAGGGGGAACAACAACAGCAACAAGGAACAACAACAACAACAACAACACTATAGGGCAAGCCTTGCTTGATACAGAAAAAGTATAAAATAGTACGGGGGAGGGGGCTCCCGCGGTACCAAATCGGTGGGGAAGCGGAAGGGGGGAACAACAACAACAACAAGGAACAACAACAACAACAACAACAACACTATAGGGCAAGCCTTGCTTGATACAGAAAAAGTATAAAATAGTACGGGGGGGGGGGGTCCCGCGGGTACCAAATCGGTAGGGAAGCGGGGCAGGGGGAACAACAACAACAACAACAAGGAACAACAACAACAACACTATAGGGCAAGCCTTGCTTGATACATAAAAAGTATAAAATAGTACGGGGTTGGGGCTCAGCGGGTACCAAATCGGTGGGGAAGCGGGGCGGGGACATCCCAAAGTAAAAATTGGATATTCATTTAATATATTCAAATTTCTACAGGCATCAAAGGAGTACCTAGAGAAGCAGATGACAGAGGTGGAAAGTAAGAGAGCTGCTGCAACAAGATCCTGTAGGAAATAAGAGTTTGATCAAAAGAAGCAGAACAAATACATATTACAATTAACAATATTAATATTCAATAAGTAATAACATTGTCTTAGTAATAGTAAGCAAATAAGATCTAAACAAATACATATTACAATTAACAATATTAATATTCAACCATATAAAATAACAAGTTTGATTGAAACATGAAACATTAATAATAACATCACAATAATAACATCACTGATGAGAGCCGGAGGTTTGTCCCTGATAGTAGGTCTGACGGGAAGAACGCCTCTGTGCACGAGCAGTGGCTCTCGAATGCATCATAGTCAAATAATCCTCTGAAACTGGCTCGTAACTCCTGGACTCTGTCTGCATCGCCCAAGCCTCCAGCTGCGTATACCGGGCTCCCAAAATGGCAGTTTCATCTTCTAACCCCTCAAAACGATCCTGCACCTCCCCCCATCTAGCATCCTCTAAAGTCTGTCGACTCTGTTCCCGAGCGATAACCTCCCCCATCTAGCATCCTCCAAAGCATGTCGGCTCTGCTCCCGAGCGATCCTCGATCGCTCCCCGCTCCTCCAAAATGCCCTCATGGTATCCCATTGATCAAAAGAACCCCGCCGGCTCTGGCTCCCGCTCTCCTCCCCGACCACCCCGTCTCTCCCGATCCTCCTCTTCCCGCTCCTCATCATCCTCCTCATCAACGGGATCCATTTGATCATCAACACCGGCATACGCCAATGCCCGCCTGTTCACCACTCAAAACGTGGCCCCTACTCCCCGCAACGGACCGTCCTCCCGGGAGTACCATATTCAAACAATAAAGACCTGTTGTCCGTCGCCCTCCGGTCCCTCACAAACTTGTCATACCGCACTAGCTGCCTCCGTAATAAAACTCGTGCCCCCATCAATCTCATCGCCTCGGGTTTTGGATCACCCACACAAGCTTGAGCAATCAATGTGATCATCCCCCCTATTGATATGTTTCCCTTTTTGGTAAGGGCAAATGCCTCACATCTCCGAACAAAAATATCAACCCAATCAGGAATCACCTGAAAACTCCTCAACCCTGTTCGCAAAAGGTTTACCATAGCCACATTCAATTGATCGGGCTCTCCGTTTGCCAACCAAGACATAGATAGACCTCTGTAAAATAATTTCCAAGTCGGGTGAGAAAGAGAGGAAACCCTAAGGTATTTTTTTTTTGCAGGGCAATCCTGTGAGCTCCGAAAAGAAAAAACAAGTCCCCCCATCAGACTCCACCCAGTTTCCTCTTGGCTGATCAACCCCAAAGATTTCCCTCAACTCATCATAAGTCACTCGATAGGCTTCATCATCCAGATGAAACCGAATAGAATTTTCTTGTGACCCCTTGCCTACCTCCAAAGTTGAAAGGAACTCAAGTGAATATCTCAAATATGTAGATGGAGTCTTCTCCAGGAAATTATCTAACCCGGCTTGCGTCATCAATTCTGTTACTAACGTCTCTAAACCCAAATTCCTCAACACCGGCAAATGAAGGAAAGTGGTGACTTGAAATTTCCTACCCTTCAAATTTCGCCATTTTTTCTTTTGAGCGGCGGTCAATTGGGTCAATCCCATAAACGGAATCAATGATACATTAGGGGAAGTGGGATCATTTGGGACTACGGGCGGCGGGTTTTGTCTACCCCTCTTGTTGCTACCCCCTCTAACGTCTCTCTTCTTATGAGGCATATTTTCAACACAAAAACCACCTATATATAAGACGGAGAGACACAAATTTTAGTAATAACATTGTCTTAGTAAATAGTAAGCAAATAAGATCTAAACAAATACATATTATATAGAAGTAACAATATTAATATTCAACCATACAAAAATAACAAGTTTGATTGAAACATGAAACTTAAGAAATAACATTGTCTTAGTAAATAGTAAGCAAATAAGATCTAAACAAATACTACTCAAACTAATCATCATCATTATCGGCCATATCAACATCATCATTATCGGTCATATCAACATCAACATCATTGATATTAGTAGTTTCAATCTCGACCCCATCAACTCCCTCTCGCACCCACGATGCTTCTTCGTTAGCAACATTTTCATCCAGATTTTGTGAGCAAAATGGTACCAGTTGTGGAATCGAATCTGAAACTTGTTTATCATCATTTGAATATATGTCAAAACTATCTCTTGGTGTAATCCTCATCACAACTTTCCAATCACTTTCTATAGGATCTTTAACATACCAAACTTGCTCAGCTTGAGATGCTAATATGAATGGTTCATCACCAAATCGATTATCCTTATCGCTCAGTTTTTTTTTTTTTTTGAAACAATTCCTATGGATCTCTTTTACAAAATGATGGGTTATTAATAAAGAACTTTAGATTAATGATAAAAAAATGTGGAAGCTATTTGATATAACATTTTTTAATTTAAAGAGTAGTTGAAGTATATTAGTGAAATTAAAAATCTTATTATTGGCTACAAATATAATTATTAGAACTATTTATGTTTTAATTTTTATTTTATCAAAATTTCATGAATTATTAATCTTGGTTTCATTTATTTGTCCCTTTATATATATAGATATATTTATGAATAATTTTTTCTTCAACTTTTGTCCTATTTTAAACGTTAAAAAATGGGTTTGAATATTAAAGAGATGAATGGTTTTATTATAAAGTATAAAAAGTTGGGTACAAAGTAATTAGTGAATAGTTGTTGTGAGTATGACTTATAATTTTTTCATTGCAATTTTTTTATATTTAAAATGGGACACCTTTTATTAAAAAAAAAGGAAGTTTAAAATCGTCAGTTCGTCCATTATCAAAGCAAAAAGAAAGGGGCAAGGTTCCGCACTTAGCCCCTTTCTTTTTGCTTTGATAATGGACGAACTGACGAGGTCAGTCCAAGATGATATATCAAAGTGTATGCTGTTCGCAGATGATATTGTGCTGATTGATGAGACAAGAGAGAGTGTTGAAAGTAAATTGGAGTTGTGGAGACACACTTTGGAATCTCGAGGTTTTCGATTAAGCAGAAGCAAGACTGAATATTTGGAGTGTAAGTTTAGCAGAGTTAGAAGTAGGGAGGCAGGGGCGGTCACATTTGATGGAAAAATTATCCAAGCTTCTGAGTTTTTTCGCTATCTTGGATCCATTATCCAAAAGGATGGAGAATTAGATGGAGATGTGGCTCATAGGATTAGAGCAGGTTGGTTGAAGTGGAAGAGTGCCACAGGGTTTCTATATGATCGCGACATGCCCAATAGATTAAAGGGAAAATTCTACCGCATGGCAATTAGGCCGGCATTGCTTTACGACACCGAATGTTGGGCCGTGAAACAGTGTCACGTGCATAAGATGAATGTGGCGGAGATGCGTATGCTTCGATGGATGTGCGGTCATACAAGAAAGGATCGATTGGGGAATGAGGTGATCAGAGGTAAAGTAGGAGTTGCGCCCATTGAGGATAAAATGAGGGAAAATCGTCTAAGGTGATTTGGACATGTGAGAAGGAGACCGAGTGATGCACCTAAGGAGGCCTAACAGTGGAGAAATGATAAAATGGCGAGGGGTAGGGGAAGACCCAAACAAACTTGGATTAGAGTAATTGAAAATGATATGAGTTTACTTGGAGTGGATGAAAGTATGGTGTTGAAGAGGCCGGAGTGGAGGGCAAAAATCCATGTGGTGGGTTGATTTTTTTTTTATTTGTTTATTATTATTTTTTTGTATGTTTATTTATTTATTTGTTTATTTTTATTTGTTTATTGATTTATTATTATTTGTTTGTTTATTTATTTATTTATTTATTTTTATTTTTATTTATTTTATTTATTTATTTATTTATTTTTTTTCACGATGACAAATGAGAATTCATGTTAGCCGACCCCAAATTATTTTGGGATTAAGGCTTTGTTGTTGTTGTTGATAGTGAAATAATTTATCCTAATGTTAAATTTAATTACTAGCAAAATAAAAATTAAGTCTTAATAATGAAAACTAAAATAAATAAAACTAGAAGGAAAAATTATATTTTCCGTCTCAAGTAAACTTTAAAAAATGTCATTATACAAAAAAGTTATTTTCTTCATTTCAAAAATGAATATTACTTTCAACTCAAAATAAATCACCAAAAATTAATACTACTTTTTTTGTCAAAAAATTGCATTATTATGTGCTTTAACTAGAAGGGAAATTATATTTTCCGTCTCAAGTAACTAAAATTTTTGAAGTAGCAAAATCAAATTACTTTTTTTGACCCAATACTAGAAAAACAGTGTTAGTATGTGCTTTAACTTGATAATGCCCTATTTAAAGAATTTTGTAAGTAAAAAACGGGTTGATAAAATTTTTGAATCCCTCCTAAACTCGCAATGATCCGCGTCTAATGAAAAGAGTTTGGAAATGTTTTCTTTTAAATCAGGTGGGATTGGGATGGATTTGAGATTAGCTCGAACCGTCCCATTTAACCCGAACCCGCATAGTATTCATCATTTTTTAGAATACATTTTAAATATTGATAATATTTGTATATTATTATATACTTATTTGTTTATAGTTTATTGTATTTTTTTATTTTTCTATGTCATATTATTAATCTCTACATTTATAAGGAAATAAAGGGAAAAAATATCATTTTATAATAGAAATATTAATAATTTTTTCTTCAATTTTTGTCCTATTTTAAACGTTAAAAAATTGATTAGGATATTAAAGAGATGAATGGTTTAATTATAAAGTATAAAAAGCTGGGTACAAAGTAATTAGTGAATAGTTGTTGTGAGTATGACTTATAAGACCATTGAATATAAAAATATTAAAATTTTTTCATTGTACTTTTTTTAAACTTAAAATGGGACACCTTTTATTAAAAAAAAAAAGAAAGTTTAAAATGGGAAGAAGGGAGCATTTATTTATTTGATAGTGAAATAATTTTTCCTAATGTTAAATTTAATTACTTGCGATATAAAGAAAACATGATTATATAACAATAACATTAAAGAAATATGTAAAAATCAAACGAGAATGTAGAAGTTGAATACGGTTCAAGAACAAAATAACTTTTCAAAAATCAAAATTGATGATACTTGAAAATTTCAATTCATATAATTTGTTTGTTTGGAGAATCACTAGAGTCAAGAGTTTCGAATTGCAGTTGAAGAGAAAGATGTGGAGACTTATAATTAGATTGATTACGCTTTTCCAATCGTTGGCGAAACTAAGTGATACTGTGGGCAAATTACGCACATATCACATTCAATACACAATAAATATGTTTTATATAAAAAATATGCGTTCAATTTCATAGCATTGAAAAATTGATGTCAAATGTGATTATTATTGAATAGAACGGGAATTTACGTATAAAACGCGCTTCGTACAAACTAACTATGCCTTAAATATATATTTATTTTAGTGACCTTCAATCTGATATTTGTACTAATAATATAGTTTTCAAAAAAGTGTTTTACATTATACACAAACATTTCTATTTCCTGTTATATTTGTATGAATTTTTGTCAATATGTGTTAATAGCTATCCGTGCATCGCACAAGAGTTACACTAATTAACAACTAAAAAGGTGAAATTATCTTTATGGGAGGAAGGAAGTATACAAATGCAAATGTATTTTCTATCAAATATATAGATGCAAATATCACTCCAAAAAACGTTTTCTCACTTCCCTCACTAGTTAGGTGTATTCGAAAAATTATAATCTTAAATCTAGATAAAAAATACATGGCATAGTAGTTCCCCTGTCTCTAAATTATGTCCATTTTTTTAACTTAGACATTAGGACTTTAAAAAATTTAGTAGAAAATTTGCAAAATTACCATCCACTTTATATACTTGGGAGGGGCAATGGTCGCTATAATAAATATTTATCCACTATCCCTCCGTCCCATTGATAAGTTTTCATTTTTTTAGAAACGAGAATCAAAGAGAAGTATGTGTTATGAAGATGAAGGAGAGGGAAAGTGGGGTAGAAAATAATAAGTAGATAGTTGTTGTAAATATAACAAGTAGATTCCATTAATAAATAGGAGTTACCAAAAACTATCTCAAAAAAAAGATGCTATTTTCAAAAAAAACATGTAAGTTATGATATTACAAAAACTTTTTTTTTTTTAAATATTTTTTTTGCCTTTTCAGTTAAAATAACTGATAAATACATTTATCGGTTGTTTATAACTGATAAATCCATTTATCAGTTTTTTTAAAATTATTTTGTGCTTGGTTTTTTTGTTAAACAACTGATAAATGCAATAATAAGTTATTTGCCAGATAAACACAAAAAAATATTTAAAAATAAATAGTTTTTTGTAATATTTAAAGAGTTTTTTGTAATATCCAACTTGTTAGATTTTTTTTTTTTTTTTGTAATATCCGTCTTTCAAAATTAGTTTTTGATAAATTCGCCTAATAAATAGAGGCATTTACAAAAAACTACTTTAGAAAGATAGAAATTATATAAAAAAAACACATAAGTTCGAAATTACAATTTTTTTTTTGGTTTTTTTTTTATCTGTTTTTGTCAAACAACTGATAATTTCAGTTATCAGTTGTTCTAATAACTGATAATTTCAGTTAACACTTGTTTACAACTGATAACTGAAATTATCAGTTGTTTGAAGCACAAATTACTCTTCAAACAACTGATAATTTCAGTTATCAGTTGTTTGACCAAAACTGATAAAAAAAAGTTTTTTTGTAAAAAAAGAATTTATTTTTTTTTTTTTTTATAATTTCTCATCTTATATGTTTTTTTTTTGTAAATGCCATTTTTTTGAGTGAGTTTTTTTTTTTTTGTAATAAACCCTAATAAATAAGTATTACAAAATTTCTTTTTAGTAAAGTGGGACTTTTCAATGGGATAACGAAAATGATAAAAGGCGAACTTATCAATAGGACGGGGAGTATATCATGATTATTTCTGGTAAATTGATTATTTACATGACATAATTGCTCCTAATAATATACTATTTATAGCAAATATTTTACTGCTCCACCACATTCATTACCATATTCTTTTATTATTTTTTCTCAATCTCAAAATATTTCCTCTTAATTATCTTATGAAAAATAAATGATTTATATACAAGAAATTATAGGGAGGGGCTATTGCAACTACATAAATTGTTTATCCACTACATTCATTTTATTTTTGGTAAATTGATTATTTACTTAACACAATTGCCCTTAGAAAAAATTATTTATACTACAAAATTTACTCATTCACTACACCATTAATGTTCATTAAAACTATCTAATTTTGTTAATCTTTTTTATTTTCAAATTAATTCATTTTAATTATGATAAGATAATAAATGTTTTGTATGCAAGAAATTAAAAAATAGTCCGTATGTATGATATTGCTTGTATTAAATAAATAATTTTTTTATATTAATTGTTATCTAGTCATTTTATATGAAAATTACATACCTTCATTTAGGTTTGGTATCTGTTTCTTTTTCTTTTTTTGGTTCTCAATTAAGGAAATAGAAAAAGAGAAAAAAAAAAAAAACACAAATTAGACTAATTTATAAAGAAAATATAATTTTAAGCAATAAATTTGCAATGAAATTATAAAACTAGGGTAGTGCATTTATTAATTTATATTTGTACTATATATTAACAAAATTAAAAGCTGGTATGTTAGAAATTTTACAATATTTATTTGTATTTGATACTATCAAATATTTAAGTAGCTAGTAACTCTACTAACTTGTTTTTTCTTTATAGAAAATTAAAAATATTTGATAATATGCTGCTAAGCTCATAACATCTATATAAATATTTCAATATTTATGTCAAATATTTACAAGTTTCTTCATTTAATATGGAAAAAATAATGAAATGTAATGTAATTGTATAAATTTTTATTATTTTTATATGACCAATGAAAGGCTAAAAATAAATATAAAAATATTTTCATAATTCAAAAGGAAAGTTACAAGATTTGTGTAATTAAAAATTAAATCATTATTGAATAAGGTAAGTATTTTAAAGATAAATAATATCATTGATCTTTATTTATCAAAATATTAATTAGGAAATGCTGTGGATAACTAAGTCTTGGCTAAACATGATTTTTTTTTTTAAAAAAAAAAAAAAAAAAACCATGCACTACCACCAGGTAGGGATTAAAACTTTTCATAATTGTATAACATCCATGTATATAGGCGCTATCAACAAAGGGATTATAACTTTTCTTAATTCCTCTAAAACATCCGTATTTATCGGTTATAAATTACGTTTATCGGTTGGTTAACTGATAAATTACATTTGAAGGATTTTCGTGCTTATTAGTTAAATAACTGATAAATATAATTTATAACGGATAAATACGTAGGTTTTGTAGGCATGAAAAGTTATAATTAAAATAGGGGAAAATACAAATATGAATTCAATGTATAGGGGGTGTTTGCAATGCAGGGTACAATGTTCAGTTTTTTGTGATTAAGGGTCCAAACTTACCAAAAGTTGACAGATTTTTTGACGGAATCGTTAGAAATCGCTGTTATATAATAACAATTTAGGGTCTAAAGTTATCAACTATTAGCAAATAATGGTCTAAACTTATCAATTCTTAGCAACTAAGGGTTTGGTATAACGGCGATTTTTAATGGTTCCGTAAAAAAAACCCTTAACTGTCAGCTTTTGATAAGTTTGGACCCGTAATCACCAAAAATTAAACATCAGACCCTGCACTACAAACATCCCCCCAAAACTTTGAACCCCTATTTGTAATTTGTCAATATATATATATATATATATATATATATATATATATATAAAAGTTATAGTAATAAATGCAATTGTCTTTCTTAATATTTGTAAAACAACTCAAAAATGACATGTGTTTTGGATCGAAACGAGTATTATTTTGGCATTTTTAAGGAAAAGGGATGGACTCATTTACAAAGTAATTTATTAGTAGGTGAACAGTATAAACCAAGATACAAATATAAGCTTGTCCGGGTCAGGACCAAGTGGATTGAGCCATAAACATAATCCATCTCAAATTACGACACGGGCTTCTCGTACATCCATCTCGGCATTAATAAGGCCGACCAAAGTTTACCAAGGCCCAACAAGCATATAAATGCCCCAACTATAAGGGTCGAGGAGACCTTCCTTGTATATCGAGATCACCTCCATTGAGGACGAGGTGCCTTCCTCGGCCTTGACGCTGTCAACGGGCTCCCCATATTACTCATTCCCTCCCCGGCTCATCATGTAATGAGAGGTCGTGAATGACGAGGAGAGAAAAGTTCGCACCTCGTCATATCTTCATATGACGAGGAGACAAAATCATTCATCTCGGCATATCTTCATGTCGACAGATCTTTATATAACGAGGAGACAAATTTATGCATCTCTGCCTACCTGCTCATGACGAGATAAGAAATTTACTCTCCTCGGCTTTCCGGCAAGCATACTTAACAATCCTAGTCAAACAAGGATTCAGCAGTTACAATCTTATCAGAATTGTAACCTCCTCCTACATTAATTCAAATCAAATGAGGACTCCATAACAGATATATTCCTCCTAGGATTATACCTTATCTCTTTACAGTCCCAATTCAACATGGATTCTGTCAATCCATAATAATAAATACAGGCCATAATTTTCATATTCTGGTACGTTACTTTTGACATTTCGAAACTCTGTCAATTTAGTTTCTCTCACTAAAAATTGTGAACTTACTCTCACGCCGGAGGGCTTTCGCCGTTGAAGCCCCGGCTTAGTTTACGTGTTTTGTCTTGTTTTCAGGCTAAGCAATCGCCGGAGCAAACCGATCGCTTGGATTTGGGCTGATTTGACGATTTTGGCATCATCAATTGGTTCCATTGCCGGAAATCGACTCAAACGCCCTTTGTTTGGCCTAGAAAAAGCTCGCCTGAAGCCATATTTTCTGTCGGATATCTTCTGAGATTCGGTCGGAAATCTTGTCTTTGCTTTGCTCTGTTTTGGAGCTTCACCGGATTCTGCAAATTTCGGCCAAAATCTACAAAATTCTTGCCTGGAACAATCGTGTTTGGCCGGAAATTTTGGTGACATTAAAATCGCAAATTGTAATCTTGTGTTGGCGTGCTAAATCTGTTTCACACTTTGGCCAGAAATCTTGATCTGTTGGAAAATCGTCCGTTTGATAATTTGCTGTTTACAATTGTTAAGTTGCAATGGAAGACGAACGATTAGCTAGCGTTACCAACGAGGAGCAAACTCAAACGAACGAGGTCCTACCTAATACCGAGGTGCTTCCTCCTCCACCTCATCCCGAAGGACCACCTCCCCTCGCCATGACTCTGCGTTCCATGGGACAGCCAGATGCCGAGGGGGCAGGTGCAAACCCTCCTCGTATCACTCGTCCTCAAGGGAAACGAACGGGGAAGAAAATGAAGAGGAACGCCAACGTCCGCCGAGCTGAAAGCACCCAGCCCGTCGACCGACGTACCTTTTTGCATAGACAAATGGAGACATTGCAGAGAATTTACGAGACTCAAGCTGCTCTATTGCAATTGGACCCAGAAAACTCCATGGCCGAGTTCATCAGGCCTTCAAAGATAGGTGGCAACTCTCGTGGAAGGGAGATGGGTGAGCGACGAGATCCTCCCCGTGATCCTACTGTACCACCTAAGCAGGCCCTCCGAGATCCTCACTAAAGCTGATGGCATGCTCTATAAAGCTTTCGCGAGCACTTTCTCCGGAACAGCCTTGACCTGGTTCCGTGAGCTGAAAAAGGTTGCATCGATAGCTGGAGAGGCATGAGGAGAATGTTCTTGGACCACTTTGCCACTGCTGGAAGGAGGAAGAAGAGGTTGACTGACCTTGCCAATATCGAGCAAGGGAAGAATGAGACCACCCTCAGTTATTATAACCGGTTCCGAACCATGGCGGAACAAGTGGAAGAAAGCCTCACAGACAGAGAGGTGATTATTTGTTTTAACTCTGGATTAAGATCCGAACCCCTCATCTATGAACTCTCCGCTAGAGAGCCAAAGTCCAAGGCGGATTTATACAATGTGGCTTATGCCATTGCTATGGCGGAAGATAAAAGCAAGAAGAGTGGATCTGACAAAACGGAACCAGAAGCAGCTGGCAATCGCCATGCTTCCAATGGGAATGGTTATGGATCCAAAGGGAAGAATAGAACGAGGAGTACTGAAAAACTCGAAATATTTACCCCTCTTACCAAACCCATCAATGAGATCATGCAGCTAGTAAACCTTCCACCACCTCGTCCGCTGAGTGACAAACCCAAGTTCCCTCGTGACACTTCCAAATTCTGTGATTTCCACAAGGACCATGGTCACAACACTGAAAGGTGCATCGCCCTCAAGCGCATGATCCAAAGGTGGGTGGACGAGGGAAAACTCGACTACTATGTCATGAAGAAAGATGGCAAGCAGAAGTGGAAGGAAGAGGAAAGTGAAGATGACGACAAGAGCGAGGAAGGGGAACAGAGGCCTCCTAGGGCCAAACTGCATGTGATCCGAGAAGAGACAGTCTCCACTAGAAAGCTAAGGGACCAGATCCATAAACTAAGCAAAGTGTATAATTCCTGCTTGGGTTCATAAGGCAAAAGAGGTCATTAGATTTTCTCCCAACGAATTGGCAGGGAGCCGTGCTGCCCGCGAACAACCCCCGGTGATAAAGGGACGGATTGATAATGTGGAATCTGAAAGACTTCTTGTTGACACGGGGGCCTCCCGTGATATTCTGTACTACTCTGCCTTCCAACAGATGGGCTTAAAATAAACCATGCTGGAGCCTTATCATGGAAGGCTGGAAGGCTTCACCAACCATAAAGTTGGTGCCAAGGGAACTGTTGAATTGGAACTAGAAATTGGCGAACATTCCTTCCGATCCAAGGCTACTGTCACTTTCGTAGTCATGGATCTAACAAGTGATTATCATGATATCCTAGGCATTCCAAGTCAAGCGAAACTTGGGTTGGTCGCCTCCTTTCCTCACCAACGAGTAAAATTCCCAACTCGTGCTGGAATTGGATGCGTGAGGGCGACCGCCAAGGACTTCTTGGAGCATGTCGTCAAAAGCAGGAAAGCATCTAAAAGCGTGGAGATAGACATTCCCGAAGATAATATCAAGATCTCTAAGTCCCTGAAAACTACCCATACCAACTCTAGGATGAGCTATATCCGTGAGGTCCTAGATGAAGAGCCTATGGTCCTAGAAATTGCAGCTGACTAGGGCACAATTCCGTCCTTCTCTGAGGCAGATCCTGTTCTCATCAATGGCCAGAACTCGGGGGCCAACAATGACTTGAGGATAGCCGATCTACCAGACGTTGATGAACTAATGGAAGAGGAAGGCCTCAACGTGAATGACAATGAGGTAGGAGAATTAGAGAAATCATCATCAAGTCTCTGGAATTTTGAGACGGTCCTGAAATGGAGCCTGTGGACGAACTGGAAGAGGTAGTCATCAATCCTGATTATCCTGAACAAAAAATTAAACTCGGGGGCCAGCTATCCCCAGAAGAGAAGGAAGAAATCATCTCCCTCTTGAAAAACACCCTCGACGTCTTTGCTTGGAGAGTCAAGGACATGAGGGGGATTAATGAAGAAGTAGCCCTCCACAGCTTTGAAGTTGATCCATTGGCAAAAACCATCTCACAGACAAGGAGAAATTTTGTGAGGGACAAGGAGGAAGCTATCAAGGAGGAGGTGCAAAAATTACTCAGCGCCGGAGTTATTCGAGAAGTAAAGTACCCCGTTTGGTTGGCCAATGTGGTAATGGTGAAGAAGCAAAATGGGAAATGGCGAATGTGCATAGATTTCACTGATCTTAACAAGGCCTGCCCTAAAGACAATTATCATTTCCCCAGAATTGACAAGTTAGTTGACTCCATTGCTGGACACCAGACACTTAGCATCCTAGATGCCTGAAATTACCCGGATTTCGCGCGCGGCGAAAGCGGTTCTCTTTCGCGGAGGGTTGGTGTCTGAGACCTCGCTTCATGGGAAGGAAAATGAGGAGTCGCCATGCGGTTTTGTATTTTGAGCCCAAACGTTGAGAAACGGCTATTGTGAAAAGGTGTCATTTTTATTGGTAGCAAAAACTTAGGAAAAGGCTTTGAAAACAGGGGATCATTTTTATTGGTAGCAAAAACGAGTAAAAAGCTTTTTAGTGCCAGAGATTGTTAGGTTCGGAGGTCACGTTACGTTTCAGGTAGAGTATTACGAGATCGCCCGAAACGCCTCGCATGACGAGTCTTTCTACCTTTCTCGAAAATGTGTGTGTGTGTGTGTGTATGTTTTGAAATGAGGGCTTGAATGACAAGCTTAATCTTGGTTTGAATGTCAAACGTTGATTAGGTGACTTTTGAAAAGACGAGTGTTTGAATGACAAACGTCGGTTTGAGACAGAAATGAGCGTTTGCGTGGCAAACGTCGATTTTGAAGCTTTGAAAGGAGCGTTGCGTCGCAAACGTCGACTTTGAGTTGAAATGAGCGTTTGCGTGGCAAACATCGACTTTGAGTTTGAAAAGAGCGTTTGCGTGGCAAACGTCGATTTTGAGTTTGAAATGAGCATTTGCGTGGCAAACGTCGATTTTGAGTTTGAAATGAGCGTTTGCGTGGTAAACGTCGACTTTGAGTTTGAAAAGAGCGTTTGCGTGGCAAACGTCGATTTTGAGTTTGAAATGAGCGTTTGCGTGGCAAACGTCGACTTTGAGTTTGAAAAGAGCGTTTGCGTGGCAAACGTCGACTTTGAGTTTGAAAAGAGCGTTTGCGTGGCAAACGTCGATTTTGAGTTTGAAAAGAGCGTTTGCGTGGCAAACGTCGATTTTGAGTTTGAAAAGGAGTTCGAAGGTCGAACTCCGGTTTTTTGAACCGGGAATGTCATTGTTAACGATTTTTACGGGAAAAATGCGTATTAAATGATTTTAAGTGTCAAATGGCGGCTTTTAGTTTGAAGATGAGCGTTTGGAGGCCAAACGTCAATTCACGCGTTTTGAAAGAGAGTTCGACCGACGAACTCCGGTTTTGAACCGGGCATTACATTGTTAACGATTTTTACGGGAAAAATGCGTATTAAATGATATGCGATCAACGAATCGGGTTGCGACTCGGACTTTTGAAAAGTAAATACTATCACGATCCAAACGGGTCGGACTTGTAAATGACAGTATTTAAAGTGCGGTATCAACGGAATCAAACGATCCGGAATCGTAAATGACGATCGACGAGTCAAACGACTCGGAATTGTAAATGACGATCGACGAGGCCAATCGGCTCGGAATTGTAAAGTACGATCAACGAGCCAAACAGCTCGAAATTGTAAAGTTGCATGAAAGTAAAGGACGTTCGACGGATCAAACAATCCGGAATTGTAAATGACAGGAATTTAAATGACGATCGACGGATCAAACGATCCGAAATTGGTAAATGACATAAAAGTAAACGGAACGGGGTCGGAACGCCGTTTTAACCCGAGATTACTTCTCTTACGGGAAGAGAAGAGGATCGAGGGGCTAAAACGTATCGGACCCCGTTAGACGGAGGCGTCTACATTTTGAGAGTGAGAGAGGGAGCTACCTATGGCTAGGGTCGGCTCCTTTGGCTCGGTGGGCGTATACGGGATACGGAAAGGTGTTTGAAAGGTGTTTCAGAAGTGTTTGGGCAGAGTTTCCCCTTTTATTTGGTGTTTAGGAACCTAGGGATTTGGGCAGCGTTTCGACTTGTGTCGGTTTAGCCTACGGTCATAATCTACCGACGAGTAGCACGAGGGCCCCCGAAGAGTAGAGAATTCCGCCGACGAGTAGCACGAGGGCCCCCGAAGAGCGGAAGAATGACTAGCGTTTTGTGCTTGGGGTGGAGAGAGGAGGAAAAGGTGTGGTGAAATGTGAAGGAGGGGGGAGTATTTATAGGGTAAAAAACTTGGAGGAGGGAGGAGAAACTTGGAGGTTAAGTTTGCTTGCTTAGTGAGGAAGAAAGAAAGCTTAACCTGATGGTTTTCTGTCCGGCAGAAAGAGTCCGGCCGGACTTGGACTGAATTTGGGGATATTTTGGTCATTTGGCCTTGAGTTTGACACGTCTTGGACACGTATTTAAACTGCAGAAAGAGTCCGGCCGGACTGTTCCTGAAATTGGCTATATTTCCTGATTTGAACAAGTTACCTGCGTAGATCTTGTTCTCGCGTTCGATTTGATATGTGGTGGGCCCAAAACGGAGTTCGTATGAGGGAGTTATGACCTCCGGAAGGTCGAGACGCTCGAAAACGGGAAATCGAATCCTAAGACCCCGAAAAGTACGTTTTCGGGGAAAGCGGTACTTTTACGTGTGATAACGTGTGTTGAGTACGCTTTGATGTCGGGATGCATAGGGCAGTCCCGGGATGTCTCGTTGACTCGAGAACGGGGAACTTAACGGGTTCCGGTTAACTTTTAACGGATTTTGACGGTCCGGATTTGGGTACTTACAGCTAGCCCCTACGACGTCACTTTCGAAGGAAGTGGGGTCGTCGAAAAGATAAGGATCCAAATCGGGATGCCTTATGGAGAGACCTGGCGGTCAAATGGCCGGACCCTTAGCGAAAGGATTCCTACGTATCCCGAGCGGGAATCAAGCCGATCGTAGTTCACGGATGTGAGGGAAATTGGTAGGGGCCTCGACTCGCTGGGAATGATTTGGAGGAGTTCGTCCCGAGAGAGACTGCTTTGGAGGCGTCTAAACCCGAGGAGACTATTTGAAGGCGTCTCGAACGAGGGAGACTATTTGAAGGCGTCTGAACCTAAATGGGACAATTGTGAGGCATCCAAACCTGAATGGAGACTATTGTGAGGCATCTGAACCTAAGTGAGACGATTGCAAGGCATCTAAGCCCGAATGGAGACTATCAGGAGGCGTCCGAACCTAAGTGAGACCATTGCGAGGCATCCGAACCCGAATGGAGACTATTGCGAGGCGTCCGAACCTAAGTGAGACCATCATGAGGCATCCGAACCTCGAATGGAGACTATCGTGAGGCATCCGAACCTAAGTGAGACCATTGCGAGGCATCCGAACCCGAATGGAGACTATTGTGAGGCGTCTCGAACCTAAGTGAGACCATCATGAGGCATCCGAACCCGAATGGAGACTATCAGGAGGCGTCTGAACCTAAGTGAGACCATTGCGAGGCATCCGAACCTGAATGGAGACTATTGTGAGGCGTCTGAACCTAAGTGAGACCATTGCGAGGCATCCGAACCTGAATGGAGACTATTGTGAGGCATCTGAACCTAAGATTTCTGAAACTTTCGAGGGCGTGTGGCGCCTCAGACCGGAGTTGCTAAATCATACGAGGGCGTGTGGCGCCTCAGACCGAAGTTGCTGAATCATACGAGGGCGTGTGGCTCCTCAGACCGGAGTTGGCGAGGATACGCTTATCCTGAGATTAAGGCGTTCGCGCCTTGGGTGCTGGACTTATGATGACTGCCAGGTTTATCTGCTGGGGATAGGGTGGCAATGATAGGAATGGTTGTGTTAAACTGGCGTTATTAACAACATGGAAGAAGTGACGTTCCAACGATGGGGTTAGGAACGGGATGTGGTCTCGGGAGAGACTGACACATTGCTGGGGAAAAGCGCCAAGAGTGCTGACGGGGTCAGTTAGGAACTGAGAGGGTTGATTGACGTTTCTTCTTTAGAATCCTGCTGGGGATGAGCGTTCGGGCTTACCTTGATGGCCGAAGAGGGATTGTTGTGCGGGCTTACCTTGATGGCCGCTGAAGTGGGACTATCGGGCTTACGACTGGCGGCCGGGGAAGTGAATGTTCACTTGCTGGAGTGAAAAGATGTTCGGGCTTATGAGGATGGCCGAAGAGGGATTGTTGTGCGGGCTTACCTTGATGGCCGCTGAAGTGGGACTCTCGGGCTTACGACTGGCGGCCGGGTAAGTGAACGTTGGTGAAAACCAATGGGAATTTTGACGTCGGGAGATGGATTTGTGATTTGATGTCCGAAGACAGACCGAGCGTTTGGAATGTCAAGCGTCGGCTTGGGGGGTGGAAATGAGCGTTTGAATGTCAAACGTCAACTTGGGATGTAAATGAGCGTTTGAATGTCAAACGTTAGGATGGAAATGAGCGTTTGAATGTCAAACGTCGACTTGATATGGAAGTGAGCGTTTGAATGCCAAACGTTGATTGGGGATTGAGAATTTAACGTCTGGAGACGAGCGTTAGTGAGGACTAACTGAGAATTTAACGTCGAGAGACGAGCGTTAGTGAAAAATAACAGGGAATTTAACGTCTGGAGACGAACGTTAGTGAGGACTAACTGAGAATTTAACGTCTGGAGACGAGCGTTAGTGAAAACTAACTCGGACTTGACCTCGGGAGAGGGGGTCGGTTGACGTGTCCACTACCAAGAGTAGGGGAGATGACGAGATGTGAAATCTCGGGAGAGGATCTCACGAGGGAGAATAATAGGAAAGGGTCTCACGAGGAGATGGCGAGATGCGAAATCTCGGGAAGGAATCTCACGGGGAGATAGCGAGATGCAGGATCTCGAAAAGGAATCTCACGAGGAGATAGCGAGATGTAGGATCTCGAAAAGGAATCTCACGGGGAGATAGCGAGATGCAGAATCTCGGAAAGAAATCTCACGGGGAGATGGCGAGATGCGGAATCTCGGGAAGGAATCTCACGGGGAGATAGCGAGATGCAGAATCTCGGAAAGGAATCTCAAGGGGAGATGGCGAGATGCGGAATCTCGGAAAGGAATCTCACGAGAGATGGCGAGATGCGGAATCTCGGAAAGGAATCTCATCGGGGAGATGGCGAGATGCGGAATCTCAGAAAGGAATCTCACGAGGAGATGGCGAGATGCGGAATCTCGGGAAAGGAATCTCATCGGAGATGGCGAGATGCAAAATCTCGAAAGGAATCTCACGAGGAGATGGCGAGATGCGGAATCTCGGAAAGGAATCTCACTGGGAGATGGCGAGATGCAAAATCTCGGAAAGGAATCTCACGGAGAGATGGCGAGATGCGGAATCTCGGAAAGGAATCTCACAGGGAGATGGCGAGATGCGGAATCTCAGGAAAGGAATCTCACGAGGAGATGGCGAGATGCGGAATCTCGGAAAGGAATCTCACGGGGAGATGGCGAGATGCGAAATCTCGGAAAGGAATCTCACGGGGAGATGGCGAGATGTAAAATCTCGGAAAGAAATCTCACGGGGAGATAGCGAGATGCAGAATCTCGGAAGGAATCTCACGGGGAGATGGCGAGATGTGGAATCTCGGGAAGGAATCTCACGGGGAGATAGCGAGATGTAGAATCTCGAAAAGGAATCTCACGGGGAGATAGCGAGAAAGGATCTCACGAGGAGATAACGAGATAGGATCTCGGGGAAGGATCTCGCAGGGAGATGACGGAAAGATCTCACGAGGGAGAATAACGAGAAAGGATCTCACGAGGAGATAACGAGATGCAAGATCTCGGGGAAGGATCTCGCAGGGAGATGATGGAAAGATCTCACGGGGGAGAATAACGAGAAAGGATCTCACGAGGAAATAACGAGATGCAAGATCTCGGGGAAGGATCTCGCAGGGAGATGACGGAAAGATCTCACGAGGGATAATAACGAGAAAGGATCTCACGAGGAGATAACGAGATGCGAGATCTCGGGGAATGATCTCGCAGGGAGATGACGGAAAGATCTCACGAGGGAGAATAACGAGAAAGGATCTCACGAGGAGATAACGAGATGCAAGATCTCGGGGAAGGATCTCGCAGGGAGATGACGGAAAGATCTCACGAGGGAGAATAACGAGAAAGGATCTCACGATGAGATAACGAGATGCAAGATCTTGGGGAAGGATCTCGCAGGGAGATGACGAAAAGATCTCACGAGGGAGAATAACGAGAAAGGATCTCACGAGGAGATAACGAGATGCAAGATCTCGGGGAAGGATCTCACAGGGAGATGATGAAAAGATCTCACGAGGGAGAATAACGAGAAAGGATCTCACGAGGAGATAACGGGAGAGGATCTTATGAAAAGATGGGTAATCTCTCTAAGAGATGGGTAATTTCACGAAAAGATGGGTAATCTCACGAAAAGATGGGTAATCTCACGAAAAGATGGGTAATCTCTCTAAGAGATGGGTAATCTCACGAAAAGATGGGTAATCTCACGAAAAGATGGGTAATCTCTCTAAGATATGGGTAATCTCACGAAAAGATGGGTAATCTCTCTAAGAGATGGGTAATCTCACGAAAAGATGGGTAATCTCACGAAAAGATGGGTAATCTCTCTAAGAGATGGGTAATCTCACAAAAAGATGGGTAATCTCACGAAAAGATGGGTAATCTTTCTAGCAGATGGGTAATCTCTCTAAAAGATGGGTAATCTCTCTAAGAGATGGGTAATCTCACGAAAAGATGGGTAATCTTTCTAGCAGATAGGTAATCGCTTTCTCGTCTTCACGCCTCCTCCGTCGCCCCTCAATTCCCGTTGTCGGGTTCCTTTGACGAAGTAGTGGGTGAGGTCGAAACCGTAAGGTCGGAGGTTGGGTATGCCTTTGTAGGTTCCCCTTGCGGGCCGCTGCCGCTTGGTGCCGGCGAGCCTCTTGTTTTTCCCGATGTCGGCCGGTGTTGGCATATAACCGAGCCTCTGGACCGTAGTGTGGTCCTTGACTTTGATGACTTGGTGTTAGCCTTGTAACCTTTTTGCCAAGCCCCGGCCCCCGGGATGAAGTTCATGAGTTTCATCATCTTCATGGCGGGAGGGATTTTGTCCCGAGCACAGTGGAAGGTCCACGCCGCATATTTGGATTTTGGAAGTCTCCAAGGTGAATCCAAGTTAATGCCATATCGTCGTCATGCTTGATCTCCAACACCGGAATGTCGTTGGTGTAGGTCCCCTCGGTGACGGTGCCGTCGCCGTAGACCGTGGTTAGCTCGTTGCCTTGCATGAACTTGAGGCATTGGTGAAGGGTGGATACCACACCATTCATTTGATGCACTGTGGTCGCCCAGATGGGCCGTGGAAAGTGATAGGAATGTCCAACACTTGAAATTCGGTGGGGATCACCCGCTTGCCGAACCAGATATTTAGAGTAGCAACCCCGAGAACTGCAAGGAAGTAGAATCGTAGGCCTTGACAAAGGTGGACCGAAGGCTTCAAATCTATAGGCTTGATGTCAAGCGAGTTCATCCTCTTGGTGGGCAAGACATTCATTCCGGAACCTTCTGCCTACCAACACACTGGGAAGACGACGCTTGTCCAGCCGGGATCGTGATGTAGAGCGGCTCATTGTGATCACCCCAAATTTTGGGGCAGTCCAAATCTGCGAGGGTGACGATGATGTTGTCGATCATCCGGATTACTTTTCCTGGAGTTGCGTCCCACGGGACCATGGTGCGGGCCAAACTTTCCTCTAGCTCGAGCTTGTGAGGGTATGAAGAGGTGAGCAGAGACTAAAGTGGAAATGTTCACCTCGAGTCTGCTGAGCCGAGTGAGGATCGGGTCCTCCAACATTTGAGAGGTAGAGGTTTTGGTGGTGCCTCCAGTTGCTTTGAGGTTTGATGAGTTGAACTTTGGTTTATCCTTCGGGGATTATGCTTCTTGTTGCGCGTAAGGCTGCCGAGATTGGAGACTTTCTTGTGTCCCGATGCCCGAACCGTGGTGTCGCAGATATTTTCGCTTTCCCACCCCCGTAGGTTCTCAAGCCGTGCCGTTTGGAAGGAAGGGAAGACTTGCTCGGAGAAAACCGCCCTTCAATGCTACCGTTGCCCTAGAGGTGTCATGCGAGGATTCGTATTCTCGAACCGTCGAAGCCGTATCCGAGAAGCCCCACCCCGATTAAGACCATAATGGCGAAAGATGCTTCGACAAGCCCCAAGAATCGAAACTCAAGGTAGACCCTTGGGATGAAAAAACTCTCTTTGCATGGCAAAGCCCCGGCCTACTGAAAAAATGACTTGGTGAAGCCCCGGGCCTTGAAGGAATCGCCGGTCATGTGGGGATTCTAGAGTGAATACGATGCAGCCCCAATCCGAGTTGAACTCCACGTGGCCTGACGAGGCAACCGTCCTTGATTTTTTTTTGATTGGTCAACCAAAATGTATAAGAGGAATGGCTTGTAATGTATACGCGCAAGGACGTATTTTAGAGAAGTGGGAACGAATCCCGATTTTATGTGGATGCCTAGTTTAATGCAGGCACCAAAACTCGATTTAGGTTTGACTCTTTTGGGAGAGTATGAGCGTAGAGGGGTTTGGAGCAAAGGTATGGAAGCTCTTGCCGACGTAAAGACAGTGTTTAGCTCTAATTTTCCTATTATCGTAGAAAAAGAAGACTTGTCGAGACATCCGAAAACATGTTTTATTCATATTGATCACGAGATTGCTTTAAACCCTTTGCTAATGTTCGTGTTGTTCAACCATTAATCCCGATATGAGCAAAATGTCTTGATTAACCTATGAGAAGAAAGTCAACCGATGTCGCGGATCAAAGTTGGCACGTGTGTGAAAAAAGAAAGGTCTCGTGTATAGGAAAGGTCATTGATGAGCCGGGTTCATGGGATTTTTATGTGTGCTTAGCTATGGACCGTTCACTGCCGCTTTAGGTTCTCCTCGGTGTAAGGAGCTCCCTGTGTCGCCCGTAGTTACGGCGGAACGGTGCTTGGCTCTGGGAAAAGTGGTATGAACATTTGTGGTCCCTTGGTGAAAAGGTTCGGATGGGAAGTTTGGATGCCTTGAGGTACGGGCCTCGAGGTGATTCCTTGACAAGTCGTTGTTGACGGCTTCTTCGTTGATTCCATTGCTTCTTGATCGGCGTCTTTCACCGTGGAGAAAGAATTCGAATGTAGCGTAAGGGCTTATGATGCATTTTTGCCTTTGCTTTGACCGCTCCATTGTTATCGACAACCTCCATTCTTCGAGCTTTAATTTTGTTTGCCCATCTGATCCGTGCTTGTGATTGGCTAGGTCTTTGGGTCCTTCGCCTCACTTTTTTTGAAGTTCTCGCTTTGAACTTTTCTCTCTTTTTTTTTTTTCTTTTTTTCTTTTTGAAGTTCTTGTTTGAACTTTTCTCTCTTTTTTTTTTTTGAAGTTCTTGTTTGAACTTTTCTCTCTCTTTTTTTTTTTTTTTTTTCTTTTGAAGTTCTTGAGGACGAAGGCATGCTCCCGCTTGAACTTTCGATGCGCACGAGGCGAAGGCGAGCTCCGAGGTTGTTGTCGACATGGGGTCAATCTTTCGATGCCGAGTGACCTTTTTGTTGTTCCTTGATATTGCCGCCGTCGTTGACTTGGTCAAGGTGATGGTGGACAAGTGTCTTTGGGAAGTGTATGGCTTGATGGAGGCCTTGTGAGGTAAGGAAAGTGTATGGGGAGGGCACCAGCTTGACTTTCTCACACCGATTAATCAGAACATTAGTTATTTCCAGAGATTATGTGTTGAGCAATGCAAGTGATCATTTAGGATATAACCATTTCATTAGTTGTAATGTAGGTGTGCAAATAATGTCTCAAGTCTAGCAAGAAGAGAAAAAGACACTTATTTATAGAAAATTTAAGATTATCTACAATGTCCGAGGCGGACTTGATTGAACGAGGAAAGTACTAGAACCTACGAAGGTTGACCAAAAGACAATTGACAAATCTCGAGGATAGTAGTGCCCTACTCTAGCCGCTTCTTGTTGTTGCCGACCGCCAGGACGCTCAAGCTTTCCATCTTCCGTTAACTTCGAGTTCCATACCGCAGACCGAGGCAAGCGATCGCCTTTGTGCCCATGATACTGGTGGAAGTGGAGGGATTTGAGGCCATGGAGCGGCTGGAGCAGATACAAGTTGTCCGAAGAAATGGGTCGGAAAAGTCACGGGGACGAACTTGATGACTGAGCATATTGAGAGAAGGAAGTGAACCTAGGAGGATTTCGAGGGATATTGGGATTTATTTGAGATGGTCCAGCGCTGCGCTGGTTGCATTGAGTGAAAGGGGTAGTACTGGCTTGGCCGTATATGACAGGGTTGCTTTGAGAGGTGGCAGTATGAAGCCGGGGTCGGCTGCTTCCTAGGTTCAAAGGCATCCCATAAGTTGGCGGGGGAGGAACCTGGTGGGAGGTTTGAGGATTTGATCGGGAGGGCTCATCGTCCTCGATCGTAACAAAAGTACCGTCCTGGCTGGGGATAGCCGCTATACCTTCGCCCATTCGTAAGCCGTACCACGAAATTCACCGATCTTCTTTCGCCTTGAACCTCAAAGGCCCTGATGGCTTCTTCCAAAGGTCATATCCGTTACCGGTGGCGGGGTCCGTCCCCGTCACGATTTCTCGTGAGTCCGACATGTCGGAAAGTCTTGAAGGAACCGAGGAAACCGAGAGGAACACCGATGCCGCCGTAGCCGTAATTTGGTGAGGCGCCGACCGCCAAATTCTGAACCACTCTCTGCTTTCACTATAGGAACGAAAGGTATGGCTTAGTTTTCGGAAGGGTATTTGGCTCAAGGCTTTAAGGTTTCAAAAATTGGACCGTGAAAGGTCGAGATTTAAAGTTTTGACCATGAGAGGCCGGGATTGAATATATGAGATCGGACCGCGAAGGTCTCGGGCGGGAGATCGGAGATCGGACCGCGAAGGTCGGGATAGACTATTTGAGATCGGACCACGAAGGTCGCGATTGGAGATCGGAGATCGGACCGCGAAGGTCGGGATCGACTATTTGAGATCGGACCGTGAAGGTCTCGATTGGAGATCGAGATCGGACCGCGAAGGTCGGGATCGACTATTTGAGAATGGACCACGAAGGTCGGGATTGAGATCGAAGATCGGACCGCGAAGGTCGGGATCGACTTTTTGAGATCGGACCGCAAAGGTCGGGATTAGAGATCGAAGATCGGACCGCGAAGGTCGGGATCGACCATTTGAGGTCGGACCGCGAAGGTCTCGATTGGAGATCGAAGATTGGACCGCAAAGGTCGGGATCGACCATTTGAGGTCGGACCACGAAGGTCGGGATTGGAGATCGAAGATCGGACCGCGAAGGTCGGGATCGACAATTTGAGGTCGGACCGCGAAGGTCGGGACGCAGATTCGAAGATCGGACCGCGAAAGGTCGGGATCGACTATTTGAGATCGGACCGCGCGAAAGTCCTCGATAGGAGTGTGGAGATCGGACCGCGAAGGCCGGATTGATTTGAGATCGGACCGTGAAAGGTCGCGATTGAGGATTGGAATCGGACCGTGAAAGGTCGCGATTGAGGATTGGAATCGACCGTGAAAGGTCGCTGACAGGATTGGAATCGGACCGTGAAAGGTCGCGATTAAGGATTGGAATCGGACCGTGAAAGGTCGCGATTGAAGATTGGAATCGGACCGTGAAAGGTCGCGATTAAGGAATGGAATCGGACCATGAAAGGTCGCGATTGAGGATTGAAATCACACCGCGAAAGGTCGCGGTAATTGGAATCGGACCGTGAAAGGTCGCATTGAGGATTGGAATCGGACCGTGAAAGGTCGCGACAGATTGGAATCGGACCGTGAAAGGTCGCGACATGATTGAAATCGGACCGTGAAAGGTCAAGGATTGGAAATCGGGACCGCGAAAGGTCGCGATTGACAGGATTGGAATCGGACCGTGAAAGGTCGCGATTGAGATTGGAATCGGACCGTGAAAGGTCGCGACAGGTGATTGGAATCGGACCGTGAAGGTCGCGATTAGTGATTGGAATCGGACCGTGAAAGGTCGCGATTGAGATTGGAATCGGACCGCGAAAGGTCGCGATTAATGATTGGAATCGACCGTGAAAGGTCGCGATTGATTGAGAATCGGACCACGAAAGGTCGCGATAAGAGATCGCGGACAGATGGGACCGCGAAGGTCGCGATTTGAGATTTGAAATCGGACCGTGAAAGGTCGCGATTAAGGATTGGAATCGGACCGTGAAAGGTCGCGATTGAGGATTGGAATCGGACCGTGAAAGGTCGCATTAAAGATTGAAATCGACTGGACCATGAAAGGTCGCGATAAGGATTGAGGACCGCGAAGGTCAAAGAATCGGACCGTGAAAGGTCGCGATTGAGGATTGAGATCGGACCGTGAAAGGTCGCGATTAAGGATTGAAATCGGACCGTGAAAGGTCGCGATTAAGGATTGTGATCGGACCGCGAAAGGTCGCGATTAAGGATTGGAATCGGACCGTGAAAGGTCGCGATTAAGGATTGGACCGCGAAGGTCGAGATGTGCGATATCGGACCGAGAGGGTCGCGATTGAGAGTTGGACCGCGAGGGGTCGAGATATGAGATATCGGACCACGGAAGGTCGCGATTGAAAGTTGGACCGCGAGGGGTCAAGATATGAGATATCGGACCACGGAAGGTCGCGATTGAAAGTTGGACCGCGAGGGGTCAAGATATGAGATATCGGACCACGGAAGGTCGCGATTGAGAGTAGGACCGCGAGGGGTCAAGATATGAGATATCGGACCACGGAAGGTCGCGATTGAAAGTTGGACCGCGAGGGTCGCGATTGAGATATCGGACCACGGAAGGTCGCGATTGAGATATCGGACCACGGAAGGTCGCGATTGAGAGTTGGACCACGAGGGTCACTATTTTAAAGATTCCCGAGATGGGACCATGCAATTGTTGTTTAAGTTTACTGAAAACACATTTTTCTCAGAGTCCTAAATGGTTGGAAAAGAGCGTGTCTTCTTTTTCGCAACTAACCCTAGAGCCCTAATCAGTGGATCTCGTCACTACGCTTATAAGCCCCTCGTTTCCATTTGTAGATCATCTTCTCGGGACGGACAATCCCGAGCGAGGTCCTATAAGGCAAGCGAGTTCCACCGACAAATGAAAAAGTGAACTTAAGGCTAGCTGATCACGCAAACTTCCAACGTTTGTGACGCACGGACCACGGTCGAAGTCAACATCCTTAAGTTAAGGCGGGGATCATGCCAAAATTTTGGCATGACCTCCCCTGACTCGCTTGCGCGAGGGACCTTAGCTTTTGGCGTTGTCCAAGTTGTGGCTGGTACGGTGCATACGGCGAGGTTTGGTGACACGGTGTCACATTGAACCTTCGGGTATATTTTTCGGCAGAGCTCCGCGTCAAAGTCAAGGCTGAAGAGCTCGAGACTTCGGGTCGGGAACGACCTTCGGTCTCAACCTCTCAAGCTTGACTCGGGGCGAGGCCCGGCGTAAAAAACATATACTTAGGCTTTATGACACGAGCTAAGCCAAAAACCAATCGGGGTCTTGGACAAAGTGTGACACAAAGAGTGCATGGCTTACACGGGCTAGGATGGGATGTTTGGGACGACCCCGTGCGCCCCCGAAAGGTGTTTGGCAGACCAATCGGGGTGCAACTGATAAGGCCATCCCGGGTTACGGGTCGTAGTGTGCAGTGTACCGAGGCAGCAAGTGCACGTGAAGTGCGGTGTTCCGAGGCAGCAAGTGCGCATAGTGTGCGGTCACTTAAATTTATTTTCTGAGTAAAACAGAAATTTTTCAGAATGTGTCTTAAAGCGTTATGATGCGCAGTTCAAAAGACAGCAATGAAAATCAAAAATGAATGGGGATGCACAAACATGGTATGATTTTAAGAAGTTGACAATGTAATGCCTTTTGAAAAAAACCATTCGAGGTTTAAAGGAACACACACACACGAAAACGAGGAAGGGTAAACGAAAGTTTGACCCACGGAAGGCTTTTTTGAAAACAACGGCAGTTTTGAAAAAAGTATCCAAGTCCCCAGCGGAGTCGCCAACTGAAATTACCCGGATTTCGCGCGCGGCGAAAGCGGTTCTCTTTCGCGGAGGGTTGGTGTCTGAGACCTCGCTTCATGGGAAGGAAAATGAGGAGTCGCCACGCGGTTTTGTATTTTGAGCCCAAACGTTGAGAAACGGCTATTGTGAAAAGGTGTCGTTTTTATTGGTAGCAAAAACTTAGGAAAAGGCTTTGAAAACAGGGGATCATTTTTATTGGTAGCAAAAATGAGTAAAAAGCTTTTTAGTACCAGAGATTGTTAGGTTCGGAGGTCACGTTACGTTTCGGGTAGAGTATTACGAGATCGCCCGAAACGCCTCGCATGACGAGTCTTTCTACCTTTCTCGAAAACGTGTGTGTGTGTGTGTTTTGAAATGGGGGCTTGAATGACAAGCTTAATCTTTGTTTGAATGTCAAACGTTGATTAGGTGACTTTTGAAAAGACGAAGCGTTTGAATGACAAACGTCGGTTTGAGACGAAATGAGCGTTGCGTAGCAAACGCCGATTTTGAGTTTGAAAGGAGCGCTTGCGTCAATCGAAATCGCTCGACGATTTTGAGTTTGAAAAGAGCGTTTGCGTGGCAAACGTCGACTTTGAGTTTGAAAAGAGCGTTTGCGTGGCAAACGTCGACTTTGAGTTTGAAAAGAGCGTTTGCGTGGCAAACGTCGATTTTGAGTTTGAAAAGAGCGTTTGCGTGGCAAACGTCGATTTTGAGTTTGAAAAGGAGTTCGAAGGTCGAACTCCGATTTTTTGAACCGGGAATGTCATTGTTAACGATTTTTACGGGAAAAATGCGTATTAAATGATTTTAAGTGTCAAATGGCGGCTTTTAGTTTGAAGATGAGTGTTTGGAGGCCAAACGTCAATTCGCGCGTTTTGAAAGAGAGTTCGACGGATGAACTCCGGTTTTGAACCGGGAATTACATTGTTAACAATTTTTATGGGAAAAATGCGTATTAAATGATATGCGATCAACGAATCGGGTTGCGACTCGGACTTTTGAAAAGTAAATACTATCACGATCCAAACGGGTCGGACTTGTAAATGACAGTATTTAAAGTGCGGTATCAACGGAATCAAACGATCCGGAATCGTAAATGACGATCGACGAGTCAAACGACTCGGAATTGTAAATGACGATCGACGAGGCCAATCGGCTCGGAATTTTAAAGTACGATCAACGAGCCAAACAACTCGGAATTGTAAAGTTGCATGAAAGTAAAGGACGTTCGACGGATCAAACAATCCGGAATTGTAAATGACAGGAATTTAAATGACGATCGACGGATCAAATGATCCGGAATTGGTAAATGACATAAAAGTAAACGGAACGGGGTCGGAACGCCGTTTTAACCCGAGATTACTTCTCTTACGGGAAGAGAAGAGGATCGAGGGGCTAAAACGTATCGGACCCCGTTAGACGGAGGCGTCTACATTTTGAGAGTGAGAGAGGGAGCTACCTATGGCTAGGGTCGGTTCCTTTGGCTCGGTGGGCGTATACGGGATACGGAAAGGTGTTTGAAAGGTGTTTCAGAAGTGTTTGGGCAGAGTTTCCCCTTTTATTTGGTGTTTAGGAACCTAGGAATTTGGGCAGCGTTTTGACTTGTGTCGGTTTAGCCTACGGTCAGAATCTACCGACGAGTAGCACGAGGGCCCCCGAAGAGTAGAGAATTCCGCCGACGAGTAGCACGAGGGCCCCCGAAGAGCGGAAGAATGACTAGCGTTTTGTGCTAGGGGGAGGAGAGGAGGAAAAAGGTGTGGTGAAATGTGAAGGAGGGGGGAGTATTTATAGGGTAAAAAACTTGGAGGAGGGAGGAGAAACTTGGAGGTTAAGTTTGCTTGCTTAGTGAGGAAGAAAGAAAGCTTAACCTGATGGTTTTCTGTCCGGCAGAAAGAGTCCGGCCGGACTTGGACTGAATTTGGGGATATTTTGGTCATTTGGCCTTGAGTTTGACACGTCTTGGACACGTATTTAAACTGCAGAAAGAGTCCGGCCGGACTGTTCCTGAAATTGGCTATATTTCCTGATTTGAACAAGTTACCTGCGTAGATCTTGTTCTCGCGTTCGATTTGATATGTGGTGGGCCCAAAACGGAGTTCGTATGAGGGAGTTATGACCTCCGGAAGGTCGAGACGCTCGAAAACGGGAAATCGAATCCCGGAAGACCCCGAAAAGTATGTTTTTTGGGGAAAGCGGTACGTTTACGTGTGATAACGTGTGTTGAGTACGCTTTGATGTCGGGATGCACGGGGCAGTCCCGGGATGTCTCGTTGACTCGAGAACGGGGAACTCAACGGGTTCCGGTTAACTTTTAACGGATTTTGACGATCCGGATTTGGGTACTTACAATGCCTATTCAGGCTATCATCAGATTAAAATGGCGGAAGAGGACATCGAGAAGACGACCTTCCAAACACCTGGGGGAAATTATTGCTATGTCAAGATGCCCTTTGGGCTTAAAAATGCGGGTGCCACATATCAATGTATGGTGAATAAGGTATTTAGTGCACAAATAGGCCGAAACATGGAGGCCTACATTGATGATATGGTCATAAAGACCAAGGAGGGCAGTCACACCCCTGACTTGGAAGAAACAATAAACAATCTCCGAGCCAACAACATGAAGCTAAATCCAAGTAAGTGTGTGTTTGGGGTGACAGCTGGAAAGTTCCTAGGCTTCATGGTATCACAAATGGGAATAGAGGCGAACCCCGAGAAGATCAATGCCTTAATTGACATGAAAGAACCAACTAGAATCAAGGAGGTTCAAAGATTAAATGGAAGAATAGCGGCACTTGGAAGATTCATCGCAAATCCGCCGAAAAATCATTGCCATTCTTCAAGGTATTGAAGGGTACCAAGAGCTTCTCCTGGACTCCCGAATGCTCCGAAGCATTCCTCCGGTTGAAGGAGTACTTGGGTTCCCCTCCCTTGCTTAGCAGTCCGATTACCGGTGAGATGATATATGTCTTCCTAGCTGCCACAGATCATGCAGTCGCAGCTGTTCTTGTTCGAAATGATGAAGAAACACAGAAGCCAGTCTACTATGTCTCTAAGGCATTGTCAGACGTGGAGAGCAGATATTTCAACGTAGAAAAGATAGCGTACGCACTAGTTATCGCCTCAAGGAAACTACGTGCTTATTTTTCTGCGCATCCCATCACTGTATACACCAATGAACCATTGAAGAAGATCCTGCACAAGTTTGGTGAACACGTCCTCACTTCCCGTAAGCAAAAGACTTCGAAAGAAGAAGAGTCTCCCATCGAACTCCCGTCCAACTGTTGGGTCTTATACACGGATGGATCGGCTACAAAGGAGAGAATCAGAGCTGGAGTTGTACTAGCAAGTCCAGAAGGAGAGTACACGATGCAAGACATCATCCGATTCAAGTTTCCTGCCTCCAATAACCAAGCTGAATATGAGGCTCTGATATTTGGTATCGAGTTGGCTTCCTTCTACGGAGCAACTAAGGTGGCAGCATTCAGTGACTCCCAACTTTTTGTCAAACAAGTGAAGGGAGAGTATAACACCCAAAATCCCACCCTTACCAAGTATAGAGACCTTGTCCTAGACATGACAAAGAAGATGGAATTTTTCGAGATCAAGCAAATAGGCAGGGAGGATAACCAAATCGCGGACGTTCTATCTAAACTAGCGACTATGGATGTGTCTGAGTCTAACTCCAATCCATACGTAGTTTTTGCTGAAGAACCTGCGTACGAAAGGCTACATGTCATGCTCCTAGATGGAGAGGAGAGATGCTGGATCGATGACTACATAGACTACATCGAGAAGAGCCAACTCCCAGAAGATGAAGTACAAGCTAAACTTATCAAGAAGAGATCGCCAAGGTTCGTTGTAATGAATGGAGTCTCTACCGAAGATCTTTCACTAAGCCCCTGATGAGATGTGTCTACCCCAAGGAAATTGCGAATCTCTTGGCCGAAGTACATGAAGGCATTTGCGGCGGACAAACGCGCACGCCTATGTTAGAAAATGTGATAAGTGCCAGAGATTCTCCGACATTCCTAGACTACTGGCAGTTGAGCAGGCACTTATAATACCTACGTGGCCATTTGATATGTGGGGGATCGACATCATCGGACCCTTCCCTCCGCCTGAGGCAATTGCAAGTATGTGATAGTAGCTGTTGATTACTTTTCCAAGTGGATAGAAGCAAAAGCATTGGCCAAGATAACGGAAGAGAACGCAATCAACTTTGTCCACGACCACATTTGGTGTCGATTTGGGCTCCCACACACAATTGTATCTGATCATGGACTCCAATTTTCTACGACATTTACAACGGAGTTGGCAAGAGTAAAATTTCGTCATGCAAAGTCATCCATGAGTAGACCTCAAGGCAACGGACAAGCAGAAGCTGCTAACAAATAGGTCCTAACAGCCCTGACTAAGAACCTTGAAGGACGCGAGGGCAGATGGTTGGACGAACTTCCCCTAGCCTTATGGGCTGTTCACACAACCACCCGGGGGACCAATCGGGGAAACCCCATTCGCACTAACCTTCGGTTATGAGTCTATGGCACCAGCTGAAATGGCCATCCCTACTGTGAGAAATTCCCTATTATGACGAGCAAGTCAACAAGGTTAATAGGCTCCAAGACCTAGACCTGATAGATGAGAAACGACTAGCTGCACAGATGAGGATGGTAAACTACAAGCAAAGGACCAAGGCGTACCATGACAAGAGGGTCATCAGAAGAGTATTCCAAGTAGGCGATTGGGTACTTAGAAAAATTGAAGCAACTGGTCGGAAGGCAGAACAAAACAAGCTCTCCCCAAATTGGGAAGGTCCCTATATTATCACTCAAGTCATCGAGAAGGGACTTACAGATTGAAGGCTAAGGAGGGGAAAGAGCTCAAGCATCCATGGCATTCCGATAACCTTCGAAAGTACTATCATTAATATTAGTTTACTTCTTGCAATAGATTAGTTTTTGGCTATTAGTCTTTTACCTTTTCAGTATGGTAGGATTGCAGTTCGATGTAATCAAAATTCAGTTTATGAAATTTACTTCTTCAAATATGCAAAGCAACTGCCACTACAAACACATGGGAAGACGAGGATCCTATCCACGACTCTTCAACACATACGGAACAACGAGGACCCTGTCCTCGGCCTACAAAAATATCAAGGTCAAAACAGTTACCTGAACAACATTAAAAATTCTAACAGCCAAGACCGAGGACCCTTCCTCGGCCTACTGGCTCACCTTCCATCTTGACGAGGTCCCACCTCGACTCAATGACTAACAGGCACTAACAGCCAAGATCGAGGACCCTTCCTCGGCCTACTAGTTTGCCTTACGTCTTGACGAGGGCTCGCCTCGACTCAATGACTACAGGTTCAAACAGTCAAGATCGAGGACCTCTCCTTGGCCTGTTGACACGCCTCACGTCAAGACAAGGAAACACCTTGTCACAACGACTACGGGCCTCACACGTATAAAACCTGTGCACGAGTCATCTTCCTCGGCACAAGGAGACGAAAAAGAAGAAAATACCCTAACAGTCAAGACCGATGAGCCTCCCTTGGCCTGATGACTTGAGGTACAGTCAAGACCAAGGAACCTCACCTCGTCCTGATGAATTCCCCCAAAACAGTCATGTACTTGTGCAAAGCCCACAAACAAGCATTCAAAAAATTCATAATATCAATACGACATGAGTTGGACAAGAAGGACATCATTAATATTCAAAGAGAATTTTACAAAAGTCCTAACACTATTACAATAAAAGCAAAAAGGAAATCCTAATCCTAAGTTTGCTCGTCTTCGAAGGGTTTCTCCAAAAAATCCTCAGTCTCGACGTCAATGGCAGGAGGGATGGTCTGATCATTCTGGGCATTGGTTTGAGCCTCCTCACCTTGTATCTCCTCGGCAGCACCGCCCGCGGCTTCATCCTCCATCTCCTCGTCCTCAATCATCTTAACCAAAGCCTTGAGATTGCCAGGATCGACGGACGGGGGAACCCAAGCCTCTCGGCCGGCTCGAGCATCCTCCCTAGCCATAATGCCCAAGTTATACTCTGAGAAAGGGAAGAGATAGTGAAGGGTCCTAGCTTCCTCATCATACTGATCCTTGCAGATCAGGCGTGCGATGGCATTCAAGTCCAGACCGGTAGAGGGATCAGCCATAAGACGGCGAGCCAGGTGCAAATAGCCATCCTCAAACACTGTGGCCATCTTGTCATTGACGGCATCCTTAAAGGCTTGGCTAGCCTTGAATTGAGCAACAACTTGCTCTTCCTTGGAAGGGATAGCAGCCTCCAGATCTTGGCACCTAGCCTCAGCCACCTCGGCCCTCACCTGGACCTCGGCCTTGAGCTTTTCTAACTCGGCCAACTCATTATTTTTCAGCCTGAGGGCTTCCTCGGCTTTCAGGCTGGCCTCCTCGGCTCTTCTCACCTCGGCCTCAACCTTGGCCTTGGCCTACGCCAGCTCCGTATCCCGGACCTTCAACTCCTCGGCTAGGGCTGCTTTCTCAGTCTTGCCCTTCTTCTGGGCGGCCTTAAGGTCAAACATCTGCTTATCAGCAGTCTTGGCCAGAACGTTCTCGTATGCCGTCACGGTGGCAAGCTGCAAGATAAGTCAACGTCAAAAATTATACTAAGAACAAAGTTACGAGGTCAAAAATACGAGATAGTTTCCTCGGAGATCAACAGCCCTTTACGGCCTAACAGGTTCTCCTTGCTCGGTTTCTCACGAATAAGCTTCACGTAAGCTGCCTCATCCAATGCCCTCTACACGGGAGCCCGACCTAGCCTCACTTGAGCGCCCACCCTGGCAAGTAAAGGAAGGTCCCTCAGGGGCTGAACATTGGCCACGAATTGCCGGGCAAGCTCCTCGGCATTGTCATAGCTCTTGATGGTTTGGATGGTGAGGGCTGGAGGAGCTTGAGGAGTTGAAGAGACAACAGCAGCCCGTTTGGCTTGAGGCTCCTCGGCAGCAACACTTTGGGGCCTCTTTTGACCCGAGCGCATTGGGACGAGACCAGTCCCCTCGATAGACGGAATGTCGGACTCCGACTCAGCAGCATCAACATGGGGGCTATGCCCCTCGACAGTTGATTGTTTGTCTCGGCCTTCGGATGCCTCCTCCTCGGCATCCACAAATTCCCCTCGTAGCTTGATGGGGAGGGGTTGATCCCCCTTGGTGTTCAAGAGGAGTTGACTGTGAGTGGCCTCATCCTTCCTATCTGTCAGAGCCGAGGTCTTGGCCAGTCGCCTCCTCATTTTGATCAAGTCCTTGGCGCTAACGTCTTCCATGGAAGCCATCTCAGCTTCTTGCTCAGGTGTTAGATCTACGAAGACGAGGAGAAGATTATATTACGAAATGAGAAAAACAAACATTAAAAACACAAGCATCAATGACAAGGAAAGAAGAATTACATCCTACGACATTTGTTTCCCTAAGGCATTGATCCTTCGAGTTTAGTTTGCAGCGATCACATTCTTCATGAAAGACGAGACCGGGATGGGTCCTCTAGTCGTTAAATTGTCTTCCCCTCTTAACGGGGACGAGGGGTACCATGCCATCCTTCAGTCCCGGCATCAGTCCAGCCTGGACATAGTAGTGCTCATCGACCTCCAAGGCAGCCCAGTCAAGGAGCCCAACTTCAGAAAATTTGAGGAGGCGCTTAATTAAGGCCTTGGACCACCCAACCTTCAGCACCTCCCTAGACACGTCAGGAGGAGAGGGGAACTCACAGCCTTGTCGGCTCTCTACCCTAATTAATTGATTCTCCCAGCCTCCTACCTTGCTGGACATAGGGATAATGATCTTTGGCTTCTTGGAGTCACTCCTTATGACGAGGAGTCGAGTATTCTTAACATATCCAATGGAGAAGAAGTGACGAAAAGCGACTTGGGTAGGCTCGTAACCTAAGCTTCGACACAAGACTATGAAATTGACAAGGACCCTAGTCTCGTTGGCTCCCAACATAGTCGGGACAGCTTTCATGTCACCCAGAAATTCATTGATGAAGGGGTCCAAAGGGAGACGAAGTCCCTGCTGAAATTGTATGAAGTAGAAGTGGACATGATTGTCGTTGTAGTAAAAACTCTTCTCCTCTTCATCGTTTTCGAAGGTAGGACGACCAATATAAGTTAATCGGAACTCATTCCTGTCCACCCCGTATCTCGTATACAACGCTTCCAGCATGGGAGCCCCGGTCTTGACTGGTCTAACTCGGCCCCGGCCTCTTCTACCTCGGCTACCTCTCACTTGGCCTCCTTTGCCTTCAACTTGCTCCCCCTCAGCGAAGGCATTAACAATTTTGGTAGACGTGGAGGCTTCAATCCCTCTTTCCGTCATATCTGCAAGAAGCCGAGGTACAAGAATCAGTTAAAGCGTCCAAAGGCTTATGCCTAGACGGGGAAGAGGAATGCCCTTCCTCGTCGTTTATAAGAAGGCCGAGGAGGGAGCCTTACCACTCAGCCGAGTACGAGCTAGGTGATCCGAGGACGGGTAGAATAAATTGATATGCTCAATCATCTCGTCCCGATCTTCGAACAACACAATACTAGGGGACAAGGAATCAACACGATCTATCCTCGTCTGATCAAGGTACTGAATGTACATTCTCGTACACCCATACTTCCTCAACATTTCTCCTATATCAACCAAGTTCACCAGCAACCATGGTCCTCTCTCTCTCTTCGATAAACCCTTAAATTGCATTTGTGGTATCCATAAAGGAATCGAGGGGAATGGTCCCAAGAATGAGCCATTTCTAAAGGGGAATGAAGGGGCAAGAAGATTCAAGAATCAAATTTTCCAGAAAAAAGATTCAAAAGGCTCAACAATGGCGGATTTGAAAATCCAAAAACCTACCAAAACCCTAGAAATTGCAAGACAAAAGAGAAAATCAGTAGTAGAAAAGAACATATACCTGTTTCTGTTGTTGAAAACAGACAGAATCAAGCAGTGAAATCAACTACGCCGGAAAATCGAACGTCGTCGGTGACTGGGTTCAAGAGCACGACGGAGGGTTTTAAATCTCTTGTCTTTGCTCTCAATATTAAGGATGCTAAAAGGTTAAAATGAGAGAGAAATTTGCTTTTTATGCTCAACGAGCCGGGTCAAACCCGAAATCAAAACGGGTCCATGGGTTTGGCGTCCCCAACATTTAATGCGTGTGCCGATTTCCAAGGCATGTCAAACATCGTGGGACGCGCCCATCATGGCACCATCAACCCGGCAAATAATGAAATGACACATACATGAAGCGACACTGACACGTGGCAACCTGTTCGTATCCTCATAGCCGAGGACGAGATGACTTTCTCCTCGACTTAAGCCGAGCTAGAAAGTCGGGGGCCACTGAATAGTATAAATCGAGATACGAACATGGGCTTGTCCGAGTCAGGCCCAAGTGGATTGGGCCATAAACATAATCCATCTCAAATTACGACACGGGCTTCTCGTGTTGGGTTTCGAGGGTCCATGCGCAGCGGAATAATGCAAATAACTCGAATACCCAAAGCCCTAGAATCCGTTCTAGATGAATAATTAAGAAGTATGAATTAGGGTTACCAACCTTGAATGCCTTTGTCGTTGATATACGTAGTCTAACTCCAGATTGAAGAATTAGCAAGTCTTCAATATACGATCCTTTAATCACGAACAAAAGATCTTGAGAAGCGAAGATCCTCTACGAGTATCCACGCGATGAACGAACCCTAGAACTCTTTCTAGGAGGATTGCTAGACCCCTTGATTGAAACCTTTTTCAATCTATGATGAATTGTGGAATTGGTGTGATGTTTTTCAATTCACAATTGAAAAATCTCTCTATTTTGTCTTTCTCAAAGCTCAAAATCGGAACTGGCTGCTAGGGTTGTTCAAGGATACTATTTATACTCTATAAATATTATACCCTATTAAAAACCCTTGGCAAAAACGGTTTCAGCGTTTCAGCGTACATGGGCGGTCGCCCATCAGGACATGGGCGGTCGCCCATGTGTCCAGAGCCTAACCTCCTTATACGAAAACCATCATGGGCGGTCGCCCATAAGGGCAAGGGCGGTCGCCCATGTGGACAGTCTCCAATGCCCAGTTTTTCATATAACATGGGCGGTCGCCCATAGCACCTTGGGCGGTCGCCCATCACACCAGAATCCATAATTCCATTTTTGACAATTCGTTCGATGCGTGTGACCCCATAGGACTATACTATGTTGGCAATGAGTCCGATCACATCGATCCTCATAAGACATGAGCGGACTCTAGCAAGCCATCATGCCTACCCAAATAGTATAATATTAAGTTCGATTTTTCCTACATAGAACATATCACAATCCCATTGTCACACGATGTTATATTGAACATGAGTCATGGTCCACGTCAACTCATATTGTTCAATGCTTTCTCGTTACTAAGTAAATTGATTAATCGAATGACATTAATCATATTAATTCATTCGGGCATGGCCATGCACTACATCAATCTTACTCACGAGTGGCCAAGCAAACATCTCTCTTTACGAGGGACAAGTTTCCATCTTGACTTATCATTCTTCCCAACAAGAATCATACCATGCCAATGATAGCCCTTATTGTCATCCGGTTAAAGACAACGTTAAACTATATCAAACATGATATTCATCAAGTGGAAGACAATGATAATCTCAGGTCAAAGGATATCAATGATATGACTATATGAGATTTAATTATGACATATAACCATGACATAAATCTCATAATGGGTCAAGTCCAGTACCTTGTTCTCTAACAAGTACCCATGAGTCTAATGTGCATCTCCATGCATATAATCATCACATGATTATCCATTAGACTTCATACTAGTGCTTCATAAGTACTAGGGACACGATTATTATAACTAAACATGCAAACACATATAATAATCAAATAAACAATCTCATATATAAATGAACAATGACATTACATAAAGGTCTATCTCTATAGGCCTAGGGCACTAACACCTACAGTCTCCCACTTGCACTAGGCCCAGTCACTCATGTATCTTATACCCATGGACCTAACATGACCATCATGTTTAGCTTGTGGCAAAGGCTTGGTGAGAGGGTCCGAAATATTGTCATCCGTTGGTACCTTGCATATCTTGGACGTCCTCCCTTTCACGCATTTCTCGTATGAGGTGAAAACGTCTCAAAATGTGTTTGGATCGCTTATGTGACCTTGGTTCTTTTGCTTGGGCAATAGCACCATTATTGTTACGTAACGACTCTATCGGGTTAGTGATACTCGGAACGACTTCTAAGTCACTAACGAACTTCTTGATCCAAACCGCCTCCTTAGCCGCATCCGATGCCGCTATGTATTCGGCTTCGTTGTAGAATCGGCAACGGTGCTTTGCTTGGAACTCTTCCAACAAACGGCACCTCCATTTAGCATAAAAACAAAACCCAGGCTTGCGATCTATAGTCATCTTTGTCGGTTTGGAAGCTTGCATCTGTGTAACCCTTTACAACTAGATCATCTTCCATTCCTCCAAATACCAAGAATACATCCTTAGTCCTTCTCAAGTACTTAAGGATATTCTTGACAGCTATCCAATGGTTCTCACCAGGATCGATCGGTATCTACTCGTTGCGCTTAGAGCATACGAGACATCGGGTCTAGTACACAACATGGCATACATGATAGATCCAATTGCCGAAGCATATGGAATATCACTCATCCTCTTTAGCTCATCATTTGTCTTAGGACAATGAGTCTTGCTAAGAGTAATGCCATGTCCCATTGGCAAGTTCCCTCTCTTAGAATTTTCCATGCGGAATCTTCTAAGGACCTTGTCAATATACGTACTTTGACTCAAACCAATCATCCTTCTTGATCTATCTCTACAGATCTTGATACCAAGGATATAAGCCGCTTCACCCATATCTTTCATTGAAAAACATTTTCCTAACCAAGGCTCATCTTCGTTTTTGATGAAGCCAAACTCTTTGCCTGATTCATCAAAACGTAGATTCCAGCTTCGGGAAGCTTGCTTCAATCCATAAATGGATCTCTGCAACTTACACACTTTGTTAGAATTCTTTGGATCGACAAATCCTTCAGGCTGTATCATGTATACATCCTCAAGTAGGTTTCCGTTAAGAAACGCTGTTTTGACGTCCATTTGCCATATCTCATAGTCGTAATATGCGGCTATGGCAATTAAGATTCTAATAGACTTAAGCATTGCTACGGGCGAAAAGGTTTCATCATAGTCAACGCCATGAATCTGCCTATACCCCTTAGCAACTAGCCTAGCCTTATAAGTATGTACCTTCCCATCCATGTCAGTTTTCCTTTTGAAAACCCACTTGCACCCTATGGTTTTTACACCTTCGGGTGGATCAATCAAGTTCCAAACTTGATTATCGTACATGGATTTGATCTCGGATTCCATGGCTCCTAGCCACTTGTCCGAATCAGGAGTGGACATCGCCTCTTGATAGGAAGTAGGTTCATCATTCTCAATGATTTCTACTTCATTACTTTCCGTCATGAGAAATCCATATCTCTCAGGTTCGGATCGTATCCTATCCGATCTGCGAAGAACTGGTGTATCTTGAACCGGTTCCACAACAGCTTGTGAACTTGGTTCCGTCTCTACTATCGGTTCCTTGTCATTTTCGGGTTCTTGAATTTCTTCAAGATCAATTTTACTCCCACTAGTTTCTTTAGAGAGAAACTCTTTCTCTAGAAAGACACCATTTCGAGCAACAAACACTTTGTTCTCGGATTGATAGTAAAATAGATATCCTTTCGTTTCCTTAGGATAACCAACGAAAATGCATTTATCAGATTTAGGTGCAAGTTTATGTTCGGAAACTAATTTCTTTACATAAGCCTCACAACCCCAAATCTTCATGAAAGATAAGCTAGGCTTTCTTCCATACCACATCTCATGTGGGGTTTTAGGAGCCGATTTAGTAGGGACCTTATTAAGCGTGAAAGCAGCTGTTTCCAGTGCATGTCCCCAAAAAGAAATAGGAAGGTTAACTTGACTCATCATCGATCGAACCATATCTAATAGAGTTCGATTTCTCCTCTCGGATACACCATTCCATTGTGGTGTTCCGGGTAGAGTAAGTTCTGAAACAATTCCACAACTTTTCAGATGATCGCCAAATTCTTGGCTTAAGTATTCACCACCTCGATCGGATCGAATGGTTTTAATAGTTTTGCCAAGTTGATTTTGTACCTCATTTTGAAATATTCTGAATATCTCAAATGCTTCACTTTTGTACTTCATCAGATAGACATAGCCATATCTGGAGAAGTCATCAGTGAACGTTATGAAGTACCGAAATCCTCCCCTAGCAATGCTATTCATTGGTCCACACACATCTGCATGTATGAGAGCCAATAAATCACTAGCCCTTTCACTACTCTTAGTAAAAGGAGCTTTAGTCATCTTGCCCAATAAACAAGACTCGCAAACATCATATGATTCATAATCACATGAGTCTAAATATCCATCTTTATGGAGTTTAGATACGCGCTTCTCGTTTATGTGACCAAGACGGCAATGCCATTTGTATGTGTTGTTCACATCATTTGGTTTAGATTTCTTATTAACATGATAAATATTCTCAACATTATTTTCAACATCCAAGACATAAAGGCCATTAAAAGAATGAGCAACACAATAAAGCATGTCATTCAAATAAATTGAAAATTTCTTATTCGCAATAAGAAAATTATAACCCTCATTGTCTAAACATGAAATAGAAATAATGTTTCTGCTCAAATCCGGAACATAATAACAGTTATTTAAAACTAAAATTAATCCGCTAGGTAAAGTGACTTCGTAAGTCCCTACGGCCAATGCAGCAACTCTTGCTCCATTTCCAACCCGCAGATCTACTTCACCCTCTTTGAGCGACCTTCTATTCTTAAGTCCCTGCACATTTAGACAAATGTGAGATCCACATCCGGTATCTAATACCCAAGAACTAGAAGTAGAAAGTAGAACATCTATCATATAGATACACGAAGTCGTGGCAATCACATTGCCCTTCTTCTTCAAATTCTTCCCGATAAGCTTTGCGATTACGCTTCCAATGCCCAATTTCATTGCAATGGTAGCATACCGCATCCTTTTGGGATTTGGGTTGAGGCTTCTCAACAATGGCAACCTTTGCCTCCGGTTTAGCAACTTTTGCTTTAACCTTGTTTTTCTTGAACCCTTTTCCTTTGTTCACCATCAACACTTGATTGGTTTTCTTGGTAATATTGTTCTCTGCATTCTTTAGCATCCCATGCAATTCGGGGACAGAGATTTATTCATCCCATTCATGTTATAATTCGTAACGAACCGATTATAACTTTCGGGAGTGAATGCAATATCATATCCGTAGCGACTCAACTGGATAGGATATCCAAGCCTCTCAAGGTGCTCGAGGTGACCCTTCATTTTCAACACATGAGGCCCAACAGGTTGTCCTTCAATCATCTTGCATGAATGAAGAGCCTTCATAGTGTCAAACCTTTCCTGACGTGCTTGCAACTGGAACATTTCCTTTAAATGATTTCCTAAATCATAAGCTTCCATGTGTACAAGGTCCTTGAAGGGCCTTACACATAGTAGCCGACATCGTGCAACCAACATCTATAGAATCATCGACATGTTTCTTATGTTGGTCCCTTTCGGCTTTAGGTGCATTAGCGGCGAGCTCGAGAGTGGAATGGGTCCATCGAGAATGTACAACTTCCTTTCCTGTTTGAGAACAATTCTCAAACAGCGGATCCAATCCACATAGTTGTTGCCATTCTCTTCTAACTTGTCCTTCTCAAGGACTGATCGCAGTGACAAATTTTGATTAGTGTTAGCAGCCATTGATCTACAAAGATATGCAACAAGATATAAACATATATAAGCACCAATTTCATTTAAGAGATTAAATCATGTATTTCACAAATACTCCCACTAAATTATATAACCTTCATATACAAACATGCATAATATAATTTAATAGGCTAAGACCCAACTTTAATTTAATTTCAAGTCGACTATGGCACGACTGCTCAAAATTAAACTAAAAAGGTAGATAACATTTATCAATCATATCTACATATGACTCTTAGATCTTTTATGAGATTATGGACATCATATGTCACATGTTTCAATCTCATCTTATGCCTTAGGCCCAAAACTGTTTTGATAGCCTTATTGAGTTCAACCATTTTAAACGTATAGCAATCACTATTTGCTCATCTTGATCATACAAAGATAGAATTAATGTACCTCGCTATGGCGAGCCTACATAAAACTACCCGTGTACTCACAAGTGTTTAAAGTGGGTAGCATAAACAAACCCAAAATTTCAAAGAAGGTTCAATTTTTTTCATGTTCATCAATTAACATGGCAAGGTTGATTCATGAAAAACTATATGAGCATAATTATGAACATGGAATGATACAACATAAATCACATTTGTTCAGTAATTACTAGTACGCGGCCACGTGCTCCAAGGTTATCCCACACTTCCATCGAAGTGCCTGTGGGGAAGGTTTTGGTGTCCAGCCCATATACCAAGTAATACTTCACAAATATCCTAAATTAATCACATTAATCATATTAATGAAATTGACATCCCATAACCTAGATTAATCATATTAATCATAAATTTCAATTTCATAATCATGGTATATCACTATATACAATTACTCCATAAGCAAAACTCATACAATTTCACATTCTAAATCATATTTATCATGAAAATTCATATAATCACATTACACAATTATCATGATTATCTAACTAAACATCAAGAACGGGGCTCTGATACCACTGTTGGGTTTCGAGGGTCCATGCGCAGCGGAATAATGCAAATAACTCGAATACCCAAAGCCCTAGAATCCGTTCTAGATGAATAATTAAGAAGTATGAATTAGGGTTACCAACCTTGAATGCCTTTGTCGTTGATATACGTAGTCTAACTCCAGATTGAAGAATTAGCAAGTCTTCAATACACTACAAGAAAAACCGGATTTAGAGACGGAAATTTAGAGACGGACGAAATCTGTAGCTAATTTGGCGACAGATTAGAGACAGAACCAAAATTCAGAGACGGATTCGGATTCCGTCTCTAAATTAGAGACGGATTCAGATTCCGTCTCTAATTCAGAGACGAAATATGAATCCGTCTCCAATTCAGACGGAATCTGAATCCGTCTCTAATATAGAGACGGAATCCGAACTGTCTCTAATTTAGAGACGAAATCGATTAGTCTCTAATTTAGAGACGGATTCGCATTCGTCTCTAAATTTTAGAGACGGGTTTTGTATCTGTCTCTAAAATAGAGACAGATTCGAGAATCCGTCTCTAAATTAGAGGCAGATTAGAATCCGTCTCTAAACTTTAGAGACAGATTTTAACCGTCTCTAATTTAGAGGCAGATTTTTGAATCCGTCTCTAATTTAGTGACAATTCAACATCTGTCTCTAAAATTTAGAGACAAGATTTAATATCCGTCTCTAAATTTGAATTTTCTTCTATATACTTTCATTTGTTTAGTTTTTCTATCTTTTTTCTATAACTTTTTCTAAAAAAACCACCGATTAACAAAGGCTAAAATATTGATTTCTAGTCAATAAAAATTTTTTAAAAAAATAAAAAATAAATATAGGGTAGTCCGTCCCTCTTTTGACTTTTCTTCTATATACTTTCATTTGTTTAGTTTTTTCTATCTTTTTTTCTATAACTTTTTATAAAAAAACCACTGATTAACAAAGGCTAAAATATTGTTTTCTAGACAATAAAAAATTTTAAAAAAATAAAAAATAAATATAGGGTAGTCCGTTCCTCTTTTGACTTTTCTTCTATATACTTTCATTTGTTTAGTTTTTTTCTATCTTTTTTTCTATAACTTTTTTTAAAAAAAAACACTGATTAACAAAGGCTAAAATATTGATTTCTAGACAATAAAATTTTTTAAAAAAATAAAAATAAATATAGGGTAGTCCGTTCCTCTTTTGACTTTTCTTCTATATACTTTCATTTGTTTAGTTTTTTTCTATCTTTTTTTCTATAACTTTTTCTAAAAAAAACCACTGATTAACAAAGGCTAAAATATTGTTTTCTAGTCAATAAAAATTTTTAAAAAATAAAAAATAAATATAAGGCAGTCCGTCCCTCTTTTGACTTTTCTTCTATATACTTTCATTTGTTTAGTTTTTTCTATCTTTTTTTCTATAACTTTTTCTAAAAAAAACCACTGATTAACAAAGGCTAAAATATTGTTTTCTAGAGAATAAAATTATTTAAAAAAAACAAAAAATAAATATAGGGCAGTCCGTCCCTCTTTTGACTTTTCTTCTATATACTTTCATTTGTTTAGTTTTTTTCTATCTTTTTTCTATAACTTTTTAAAAAAAAAACACTGATTAACAAAGGCTAAAATATTGTTTTCTAGTCAATAAAAAAATTTTATAAAAATAAAAAATAAATATAGGGTAGTCCGTCCCTCTTTTGACTTTTCTTCTATATACTTTCATTTGTTTAGTTTTTTTCTATCTTTTTTTCTATAACTTTTTATAAAAAAAACCACTGATTAACAAAGGCTAAAATATTGTTTTCTAGTCAATAAAAAAATTTAAAAAAAACAAAAAATAAATATAGGGTAGTCCGTCCCTCTTTTGACTTTTCTTCTATATACTTTCATTTGTTTAGTTTTTTTCTATCTTTTTTTCTATAACTTTTTCTAAAAAAACCCACTGATTAACAAAGGCTAAAATATTGTTGTCTAGACAATAAAAATTTTTTAAAAAAATAAAGAATAAATATAGGATAGTCCGTCCCTCTTTTGACTTTTCTTCTATATACTTTCATTTGTTTAGTTTTTTTCTATCTTTTTTTCTATAACTTTTTCTAAAAGAAACCACTGATTAACAAAGGCTAAAATATTGTTTTCTAGTTAATAAAATTTTTTTAAAAAAATACAAAATAAATATAGGGTAGTCCGTCCCTCTTTTGACTTTTCTTCTATATACTTTCATTTGTTTAGTTTTTTTCTATCTTTTTTTCTATAACTTTTTATAAAAAAACCACTGATTAACAAAGGCTAAAATATTGTTTTCTAGTCAATAAAAAATTTTAAAAAAATAAAATATAAATATAGGGTAGTCCGTCCCTCTTTTGACTTTTCTTCTATATACTTTCATTTGTTTAGTTTTTTTCTATCTTTTTTTCTATAACTTTTTCTAAAAAAATCCACTGATTAACAAAGGCTAAAATATTGTTTTCTAGTCAATAAAATTTTTTTAAAAAAATAAAAATAAATATAGGGTAGTCCGTCCCTCTTTTGACTTTTCTTCTATATACTTTCATTTGTTTAGTTTTTTTCTATCTTTTTTTCTATAACTTTTTCTAAAAAAAACCACTGATTAACAAAGGCTAAAATATTGTTTTTTAGTCAATAAAATTTTTTTAAAAAAATAAAAAATAAACATAGGGTAGTCCGTCCCTCTTTTGACTTTTCTTCTATATACTTTCATTTGTTTAGTTTTTTCTATCTTTTTCTATAACTTTTTCTAAAAAACCACTGATTAACAAAGGCTAAAATATTGTTTTCTTGTCAATAAAAAATTTAAAAAAAATAAAAAATAAATATAGGGTAGTCCGTCCCTCTTTTGACTTTTCTTCTATATACTTTCATTTGTTTAGTTTTTTCTATCTTTTTTTCTATAACTTTTTATAAAAAAACCACTGATTAACAAGGGCTAAAATATTGTTTTCTAGTCAATAAAAATTTTTTAAAAAATAAAAAATAAATATAGGGTAGTCCGTCCCTCTTTTGACTTTTCTTCTATATACTTTCATTTGTTTAGTTTTTTTCTATCTTTTTTTCTATAACTTTTTCTAAAAAAAGCCACTGATTAACAAATGCTAAAATATTGTTCTCTAGTCAATAAATTTTTTTATAAAAATAAAAAATAAATATAGGGTAGTCCGTCCCTCTTTTGACTTTTCTTCTATATACTTTCATTTGTTTAGTTTTTTTTCTATCTTTTTTTCTATAACTTTTTCTAAAAAAACCACTGATTAACAAAGGCTAAAATATTGTTTTCTAGTCAATAAAAAAATTTTAAAAAATAAAAAATAAATATAGGGTAGGATAGGGTACAGGGTTTAGGGTTTAGGGGTTAGGGTATAGGATTTAGGGTTTAGGGTTTAGGGTTTAGGGTATAGGGTTTAGGGTTTAGGGGTTAGGGGTTAGGGGTTAGGGTTTAGGGTATAGGGTTTAGGGGTCAGGGTTTAGGGTTTAGGATTTTTTTTTTTTTTGGAAAACCAGGACGACACCTGGGAAATTTTATTGATGATAAAATAAAATACAACAATGATCGGGAATAATACCCGAATCTAGAAGCAAAGATTAAATATTTACATTTAATCTAAAAAACCTATTGAAAATATGAAAACAACCCACAAGATGATCCAATCCATATTTCCAAACCCCCTTTGACAGCCCACATTTGAACCAAACAGACAACACCTAAATTAGCCCAAATCCGGCCCAAACCTTCCAGCCCAATTCGCCTATGTGATGCATGGCCGTGCTTAGTTCCACACAAGGCCGTGCGTTGTACTAAAAAGACACAAATCTGTGGTCTTATAATTACTATCCATATCAAAATGGCCAAACATGAAGCGGCCGCCTCAACCCTTGGCCCCAACCAAATTGATGCGGCCGCCTGAGAGAAATGAGGCGAACGCCTCGGCCACCGAAGCTCGACCAAACAAAACCCCAAAAAAACCAAATCTGATGCGGCCGCCTGAAATCGAATGGTGCGTGCGCCTCGTCCACAGCTTTGACATTCAGGAACATCAGAAATATCAAAACACCAAAGAACGAACTTGGCTTGTCTTGGCTACCTTGACCCAACAGAAAACCAAACCCATCCTAGTAACAATGAACTACCAAATGATTTGAATTGCATGAACAAAAAATCCACCAGCAATCCATCAAATTGTAGCACAGCAACATGATCAAATGATTTGGGTGTGCACAGCAGCAAATTGTAGCACTCAACATATCAAGCAACAAACAATCCACCAGCAATCCATCAATGTCGAACCACATATACACCCAAATCATCAAATCTCAAAGCATTTATCACCTCCCCCGGCAACTCACTAGCAGTAGCATACCTCACTTGTTGCCTATGACCATGCGCCACTGCAGCCAACCTGTCCGCAACGCCATTTGCCTCCCGCAACACATGACGGATACCAAAACCACCTAATAAACGAGAGCATTCCCGTATCTCATAAGAACAACGCCACGGGCCCGAAACTCTACCTTGTAAAATCCCAACAGCCACCAAAGAATCAGACTCAGCCAGAACCGATGAAGCTCCCGGCACAAACGTAAACCATCCCTCAAAGCATAAATCTCGGCCTGCATATTGGTGCCCAACCCATAATAATTAGAGAAAGCACATATGAATCCGCCCCTCCAATCACGAATTATTCCTCCCCCCGAACACTCTCCATGCACAGATGACCCATCCGTGTTGAGTGTATAGAAATAATCTCGCGCCGGCTCCCATTTCAACGTTCTAGTCTTCCTACGCTTTACCTCCGCCACCCGTAAGCCCAAAGCAGATAAGATATTTCGAGCCTCCACTGTTGGCTTACCCTTAGGAACCAAAGTAGAGCACATATCTAACAACGCATGATGAATCCCATCAATAATAGCCCCACTCTCCATCTGCTTGCCATCAAATACCATTTTACATCTAGCTTTCCATAAGCCCCAGCAAACAAACATCATAATTCCCATACGCACCAATCCTATCTGTGACCTCCTGGATTGTCCCCTACACCAACTATCCCATAGATGATGGAAATCCGTATATTGATACCCAATCCCAAAGAACGAGGACCAATGCTGCCATAAGGTGAGAGCCATTGTAGAATGTAAAAAAAAATGCTCTAGAGTTTCTCTGTTACCACCCAACTGACAACAAACACATCTCGGAGGGATATTGAAACCCCTCTCTTCCAGTCTTGCATCTACCGGGAGGCCATTATGCCTTAGACGCCACCAAAACCACTCACCTTGGTCGGGATATGCTTATGCCATATCTTAGCTCCCCAATCCACTAAAGGACTCCGGAGACGATAGTGTTCCCACCAAGCAGAAGTCTCGAACAAACCCGATTTTGTCAAAGTAAAAATGACCCTATCCTCCCTATCCATATCAATACGGACTCTCTGAACACTATTATGTAAATGATTCGGAATCAGATCCCATAAATCATCAATAATGTAAAGGCCATCCCGAACCGTGAGCGTATGATCCACCGGATTAGGGCCCCCAATGCTTTCCCCACACCAATCATCCACCCAGAACTGAATATCCCCTCTGCCAATGATCCATCTGCTGCAATCCTCCAGTTGAGGCAATAGAGAAGAAGCTGCCTTCCAAGCATGTGAACTAGAATCCGCATATCGCATCCCATACTTCTCCCGAATAAACCGCGACCACAAGGATGTGCCATGTTTAGCAACCCATGCCAACTTGGCCAATAATGCACTATTGACTTCCCCCATCGAACGCACCCCCAATCCGCCTTCTTGAATAGGTTTACAAACCTTATCCCAACCCACCCATTGGGGACGTTTCTCACCTCCACTACTCCAAAGAAAATTTGCCAACATCCCCTCAATCTTTTTTATCACTCCTTTAGGGACCTTTAGAACCCCCATTGAATAAATAGGTATACTGCTAAGCACTGACTTAATTAAAATCAGTTTACCTCTGAAAGATAGCAGCATCGCCTTCCATCCATTTATCCTCTTCATCACCTTCTGCTCCAACTCCGCAAAGTGAAACCTCTGCGTTCTCCCCTTGAATAAAGGAATTCTCAAGTACTTTAGAGGGAATTGTTGATGAGTACATCCCGACCAATGCCAAATGTTATCCACCTCGAAATTCCTCATTCTCTTTCCTACATAAAAACCACTCTTCTCTAGATTGATCAGTTGCCTCGAAGCCATCTCATACTTGGATAAAACACTCCTTAAGACTTCAATCAAGTTCCTCTTCCGATTACAGAAAATCAGCATGTCATCAGCATATAATAAATGAGAAATTGGGAACCTCCCTACCATGAGTATACGAAAGAAAGATGCCCACCTCCACCGCCCTATGCAACGCCCGAGATAACACCTCCTGAGCAATAATGAACAACAGAGGGGATAAAGGATCTCCCTGCTTCACCCCACAAGAAGAAGCAAAAAAGCCATGTGAAATACCCCCCATCCGGACCGAATACCATTTACCTTGGACCAACCTCCATATTAAGTCCCTGCTTCTATCACTGAAACCAAACGAGACCAATGCACGAAACAGAAAATCCCACTCCAAACGATCATAAGCCTTGGACATGTCAAGCTTAAATAAAACATTACCACCTGTTACTTTCTGATCAATCCTGTGCACCAACTCATGGGCCAAAGCAATATTCTCCTGAATACCCCGCCCCTTCACAAAACCTGTTTGCTCCTGAGAAATCACCTTCGGAATCACCAAAGCCAGCCGGATAGTAAGAATTTTTGAAATAACCTTGTTCATGAAAGTGGACAAGCTTATCGGTCTCAAATCCTTAAAATCCTTCGGCTTATCGACCTTAGGAATCAAAACAAGCACATTAGATGACAACCCCCTAGGCAATTCTACCCCATTGTAAAAAGATTGGACAAAGAACACAACATCCTCCTTTATAATATCCCAGCATCCCCTGAAAAAATGACCCGTAAATCCATCTACACCCGGAGCGCTGTCCACATTCAAAGATTTGATTGCATTCCAAATTTCTTTCTCTTCCGGAACAGCAGTAATTGCTAAATTATCCTCCTCCGTCACCACCTCCTCAATGCTCTCAAAAAGACTATCATCAATGTCATGTGGGCGAGAACGAAACATGTCTGCAAAGTGATCCGCTCCCAAACTCCCCAACACCTTCTCATTGTCACACCAAGAGCCATCGGACAACTGCAATCGCAAGGCGTTCACCCGCCTCCTCTCCTTGATACTAGCATGAAAGAACGCAGAATTTCTGTCCCCATCTTTAACCCATAATCGCCTCGATTGTTCTTGCTTCATTTCATTCTCCCACCGAAGAACCTGAGCCAAATCAACCTTCTTCTGTTTTAACGACTGATCAATGGAAGCATCCCAACCCTGTTGAAGCTGAACATCAAAGGCCATGATCTCATCCTGAAGCCTATTAATTTTGTGAAAGATGTTCCCAAAAACCTCCCAATTCCATTTACGAAGAGCCTTTCGTAAAGCATATAATTTCCTATGAAATCTCTCCAAAGCATTCCCACTATACCACTTGTTCCAAATTTCAGCAACAAAACATTGAAAATCCACATGATCAAGCCACATACGCTGAAATTTAAAAACATGAACCGGTTTTGAAATCGACAAAAAGTTTACCTTCAACGGAGAGTGGTCCGACTTATCCCGAGGAAGGTGAGTGACAGTCACATTACCATGTTTCGAAAAGAAAGCTCCATTAACGAAAACTCTATCCAATCTCTCCCAAATCCGCCTAGCCCCGTCATGTCCGTTACACCAAGTATAAATGCTTCCCTCAAAATCAATTTCGGAAAGACCAGCAGCAACAGAACAGCGATTAAAATCATCCATACCCGCAAAATCCCAACCATTACCACCTAGTTTTTCTGATGGCTGAGCAATAATATTGAAATCGCCACCCACTAACCATGGCTCATCATATTGAACTGAAATGTTCGTCAACTCTGCCCACAAAGATTGCCTATCCACCCTATCACAACTGGCATATACAAAAGAAAACAATCCACAAGATTCACCAGCAGTCGTAACCCGAACAGTAATATGTTGATTAGAGCAAGACAATAAACTCATATCAAAACCCGAACTCCACATAATCCAAATATGAGTATTAACCGGATTTCCATGCAAATAATTCCCAAAACCCAACTGCCTCGCAATCTTAGCAAGTCTATCTCCCATGATTTTAGGTTCTAAAATTGCTAAGCACCACGGCTTATGCTGAGAAACCAAAAGCTTTAACGCATCCATTTTGGCTATATTTCCAACCCCCCTCGCATTCCATATTATAACCGTCATTGGGAACTAGCAGAAGAAGAAGTCACCCCCTTAAGCTTGCTCCGTGTCATCCGAGGAGAAGCCTTTTGCTGTCCATTTTTATTACCCTAGGGGTTTAGGATTTAGGGTTTAGGGTTTAGGGTTTAGGGTTTAGAGTTTAGGGGTTAGGGGTTAGGGTTTAGGGTTTAGGGGTTAAGGTATAGGGTTTAGGGTTTAGGATTTAGGGTTTAGGGTATAGGGTTTAGGGGTTAGGGTTAAAGGTATAGGGTTTGGGGTTTAAACCCTAAATCCTATACCCTATACCCTAAACCCTAACCCCTAACCCCTAAACCCTATACCCTAAACCCTAAACCCTAAACTCTATACCCTAACCCCTAAACCCTAAATCCTATACCATATACCCTATATCCTAAACCCTAAATCATATACCCTATACCCTAAATCCTAAATCCTATACCCTATAGGGTTTAGGGGTTAGGGTTCAAGGTATAGGGTATAGGGTATAGGGTTTAGGGGTTAGGGTTCAAGGTATAGGGTTTGGGGTTTAAACCCTAAATCCTATACCCTATACCCTAAAACCTAAACCCTAACCCTTAACCCCTAAACCCTATACCCAAAACCCTATACCCTAACCCCTAAACCCTAAATTCTATACCCTATACCCTATACCCTATACCCTAAACCCTATATCATATACCCTATACCCTAAACCCTAAATCCTAAATCCTATACCCTATAGGGTTTAGGGGTTAGGGTTCAAGGTATAGGGTATAGGGTATAGGGTTTAGGGGTTAGGGTTCAAGGTATAGGGTTTGGGGTTTAAACCCTAAATCCTATACCCTATAACCTAAACCCTAAACCCTAAACCCTAACCCCTAACCCCTAAACCCTATACCCTAAACCCTAAACCCTATACCCTAACCCCTAAACCCTAAATCCTATACCCTATACCCTAAACCCTAAACCCTAAATCCTATACTCTAAACCCTAACCCCTAAACCCTAAACCCTATACCCTAACCCCTAAACCCTAACCCCTAAACCCTATACCCTAAACCCTATACCCTAAACCCTAAACCCTATACCCTAACCCCTAACCCCTAAACCCTATACCCTAACCCCTAAACCCTAACCCCTAAACCCTATACCCTAAACCCTAAACCCTAACCCCTAACCCCTAACCCCTAACCCCTAAACCCTAAACCCTAACCCCTAAATCCTATATCCTGACCCCTAAATCCTAAACCCTAACCCCTTAACCCTAAATCCTAAACCCTATACCCTAACCCCTAAAGCCATAGAGATGAAAAACACTTTAAATGTCATTTATAATGTAGAAAAAAATTAAAAAAAAATAAACGAGGTAGCCGTATACCATTTTCACAAGATCGGAACACATTCCTTAAATCCCTAAATAATGGCACATATTTGTAACTCAATTTTCATTTGGATTTTGAGGAAAGTCATAAAGATGAAAAACACTTTATTGTTATTGTTAATAAGTATTTTTTTATAATTTATTAATATCAATTATTACTTAGGTATATTAATATATCTTAGAAGTTTAAATTATTAAATTATTATTAATAAATTTAAAATAATTAAATTAATGAATATCATTATTAATTAATAACATTATTATTTTTGATGTTATGTATTATTACTAGTTATTATTAATATTATTATTAATTATATAATAATATTATTATTAATTATATAATAATAACTATTAATATATTCAATTATATAATTGAATAATTAACAATAACATCATTATTAGTCTTATTATTAAGTATTATTACTAATTATATGATAATGTTATTATTTTTGATATTAGGCATACTAATATAACTAAAATTTTGGGTAAATCAAATAAAAGCATGTAAATATTTTAAATAACTTTTTGTAAATTTCAGTAATAAAAAAGATCTAAAATATTTTTTCCTATTCAATAAAAAATAAAAAAAATTACTAATATTATTATTAATATTATTACTGTAGTAGGATAAAAAAATCTAAAATATTTTGTAAAAATATTTTTTGCTATTCAATAAAAAATAATAAAAATTACTAGTTATTATTAATAATTAATATTAATATTAATTAATTAATTAATTAATTATATAATTAATAATTTATTAATAAATATTATTAATAATAAATATTATTATTCTTAATATTAGACATAAATATTTTAATTTGTGTATAATATAGTGTGAAAGAAATATAAGTACGTGATGTGGCATTGTTTGATTGGATTTGTAAATTTCACACGGATTATGGTCCAAAGTCAGATCCGGCCATTGAATACATTTAATCAAACGTTCCAAAATCATTCAAACAAAAACAATCCCTCCCTCTCCCTATTTCTCTCCTCATTTCTCTCTCTCTCTCTCTCCCCACTTTGAAATAACAAACACACCCAGACCGTCTCCTTCATCCTCTCCTCATTTCTCTCAGTTTGAAATCACCGTCTCCTTCATCCTCCACCGTCATCTCCGGCGACATTTATCAACGACGCCTTTTTGACTGCTCCTCCACCGGTTTCTCACTCCAGGCCACCGTCCAGCCCACGCTGCGGTGTCGCTCCTCTACCCTCAGCGCCGCCACTCCTCCCAGCCGCATCCTTCCACCGTTCTTCCCCCATTGACGGACACCATTGTCGCCCTCCTCGCCGATTGCACCATCGCCGCCTTCCAGGTCTGGTAAGTATTTCTCTCTCTCTTTCCCTCGCTTTTTCTATCTTTCTCTCTCTCTCTCTCTCTCTCTCGCTCTCTCTCTTTTTATCGCTCAGATCGGTAAGTTTTCATCAGATCTGGTGCATTTGTGTGTATAGATCCATTGATTTGTACAGATCTTGTGTTGAATTTATAATGACAATTTCTTGTTTGGTGGTGTTGACAGGAATGAAGGGGTTGTTTTCGGTGGTTGTGCAAAGGATGGTGATGATGGGTCGTTGTTGTGGTGAAGATGGATCGTTAGTGGTGGTGATGAAGCGAAGGTGTGATGGTGGCGGCGGCGGCTAATGGTGGTGGTAGGTTGTTTGGGATGGTGGGGGTGATCAAATATTGAAATGTAAAGTTAGTTTTTTTTTTCATTTGTAATAAATTTGATATTTGAATTGTAATAAAAATTATGGCAATATTTTGGAGATTTATTAGGAATTGATGTATTTTGATGTTTTTTATTGATTAATTTTGTAATTTTCAATTCCAGTTAATTTTATTCAATTCCAGCTTTTTCATTTATTTAATTTAATTTATTCCAGTTTAATTTAATTTATTTTGTAAAGTGTAAATTTTGAAATATGTTGGGTGATTTGAGTATAAGAGAAGTTTAGGGGAGCAAAGTGTAACTTTTGAAATATGAAGGACTTAGTTGAGAATAATAAAAGTTAAGGGACTGATTTAAAAATATATTTATAATATATATATATATATTTTAATTTAAATTAACAATTTAGCAACGGAAAATATTCGTCTCTAAATTAGAGACGGAAAATCTGACGCTAATCCGTAGACGGTCATATCTGTAGCTAATTTAGAGACGGACATATCTGTAGCTAATTTAGAGACGGACATATCTGTCTCTAACTTAGAGACGGCCATATCTGTCTCTAAATTAGAGACGGATATATCCGTCTCTAAAATAGCTACAAAATAGCGACGCCAATTTAGCGACAAACCTGCACCCACGGAATAGCTACGGAACAAATCCGTAGCTAAACACGATTTAGCTACGGAATCTTCATTTTAGCTACGGAATTTGCCGTAGCTAAAATGAATTTTCCTTGTAGTGATATACGATCCTTTAATCACGAACAAAAGATCTTGAGAAGCGAAGATCCTCTACGAGTATCCACGCGATGAACGAACCCTAGAACTCTTTCTAGGAGGATTGCTAGACCCCTTGATTGAAACCTTTTTCAATCTATGATGAATTGTGGAATTGGTGTGATGTTTTTCAATTCATAATTGAAAAATCTCTCTATTTTGTCTTTCTCAAAGCTCAAAATCGGAACTGGCTGCTAGGGTTGTTCAAGGATACTATTTATACTCTATAAATATTATACCCTATTAAAAACCCTTGGCAAAAACGGTTTCAAAGATTTCAGCCGTATACGGGCGGTCGCCCATCAGGGCATGGGCGGTCGCCCATGTGTCCAGAGCCTAACCTCCTTATACGAAAACCATCATGGGCGGTCGCCCATAAGAGCGCAAGTGGCGGTCGCCCGTGTGGACGATCTCCATGCCCGGTTTTCATATAACATGGGCGGTCGCCCATAGCACCTCGGGCGGTCGCCCATCACACCGTAATCCATAATTCCATTTTTGACAATTCGTTCGATGCGTGTGACCCCATAGGACTATACTATGTTGGCAATGAGTCCGATCACATCGATCCTCATAAGACATGAGCGGACTCTAGCAAGCCATCATGCCTACCCAAATAGTATAATATTAAGTTCGATTTTTCCTACATAGAACATATCACAATCCCATTGTCACACGATGTTATATTGAACATGAGTCATGGTCCACGTCAACTCATATTGTTCAATGCTTTCTCGTTACTAAGTAAATTGATTAATCGAATGACATTAATCATATTAATTCATTCGGGCATGGCCATGCACTACATCAATCTTACTCACGAGTGGCCAAGCAAACATCTCTCTTTACGAGGGACAAGTTTCCATCTTGACTTATCATTCTTCCCAACAAGAATCATACCATGCCAATGATAGCCCTTATTGTCATCCGGTTAAAGACAACGTTAAACTATATCAAACATGATATTCATCAAGCGGAAGACAATGATAATCTCAGGTCAAAGGATATCAATGATATGACTATATGAGATTTAATTATGACATATGACCATGACATAAATCTCATAATGGATCAAGTCCAGTACCTTGTTCTCTAACAAGTACCCATGAATCTAATGTGCATCTCCATGCATATAATCATCACATGATTATCCATTAGACTTCATACTAGTGCTTCATAAGTACTAGGGACACGATTATTATAACTAAACATGCAAACACACATAATAATCAAATAAACAATCTCATATATAAATGAACAATGACATTACATAAAGGTCTATCTCTATAGGCCTAGGGCACTAACACCTACATCTCGTACATCCATCTCGGCATTAACAAGGCCGACCAAAGTTTAACAAGGCCCAACAAGCATATAAATGCCCCAACTATAAGGGCCGAGGAGATCTCCTCGTATGCCGAGATCACATCCATAGAGAACGAGGTGCCTTCCTTGGCCTTGACGTTGTCAACGGGCTCCCCATATTACTCATTCCCTCCCTGGCTCATCATGTACCGAGAGGTTGTGAATGACTAGGAGAGAAAAGTTCTCACCTTGTCATATCTTCATACGACGAGGAGACAAAATCATTCATCTCGACATATCTTCATGTCGACAGATCTTTATATGACGAGAATGCAAATTTATGCATCTCGGCCTACCTGCTCATGACGAGATAAGAAATTTACTCTCCTCGGCTTTTCGGCAAGCATACTTAACAATCCTAGTCAAACAAGGATTCAGCAGTTACAATCTTATCAGAATTGTAACCACCTCTTACATTAATTCAAATCAAATGAGGACTCCATAACAGATATAATCCTCCTAGGATTATACCTTATCTCTTTACAGTCCCAATTCAACATGGATTCTGTCAATCCATCATTATAAATACAGGCCATAATTTCCATATTCTGGTACGTTAATTTTGACATTCCGAAACTCTGTCAATTTAGTTTCTCTCACTAAAAACCGTGAACTTACTCTCACGCGCTGGAGGGCCTTTGCCGGTGAAGCCCCGACTTAGTTTACGTGTTTTGTCTTGTTTTCAGGCTAAGCAATTGCCGAGGCAAACCGATCACTTGAATTTGGGCTGATTTAACGATTTTGACATCATCAGTAGGAATTAATTGAGATTCACCTAATGGCTAATATGTCAATTGTCTAGCAGGAATTAATGTATCTTTAACTGAACTTACTATTGTTCCAATAAATATGAAGGAAAACAAAACTGCATTTTCGCATTCAGAACTTATCTACATGAATGTCTATAAATAGACACAAATATACCGATAAACAGGATAATTAAGAATAAGTTTAATATCTATCCCACCAGCCAATTTTGTTAACTAATTTAAGGTTTCTTAAACACAATTTGTGAACCTTCCAAGAAAAGCAGGCACAAAATTACAAATTCGAAAACCACTTTGCCTATAAAAGTGATAGAACCACATCAAGATTTTCGCAAGCAAAATTTTCTCTGTGTATTCAGCAGTTGGAAATGAGGTCTTCCACAATGAACATCTTCACTATCCTCTTTGTCGGAGTACTTTGTTAGTCTCTCTCTCTCTCTCTCTCTCTCTCTCTCTCTCATACACACATTCTCTCTGTACCAGAATAAATATCGCACTTTTCATTTTTGTTTGTCACAAAATAAATGTAGTGTTTTCAAATAAGTAACTCGGTGTATTTCTTACAGGCATTGGATTGGAGGTGACAAATGTACAAGCAAAGACATGCACGAGTGATTATGATTGCAACTCTGGAAAAGCTGGTTGCGCCACCCACATTCCTTGCATGAACGGATTATGCCCTCAATGCCCAGATATATCTAAAAGCAAATGTGAGAAAGACTCCGACTGCAGTGATTGGTGTTTTGGTCGCCCTGCTACTTGCTATCGTAAAGGTTGTTTCTGTCATAAATAAGTTATTTCTATGTTGTGGTAAAGCACTTTAGAAGTTTCATTTTTTAATATCGAGAAAGAAGTTTCATTTATTTTTCGTTCTAAGTTAATTTAAGATTTGTGTTTGGATTACTGTTTAAATATTTCTTTCCGTGGAGAATTGGAACGTGGAAGTAATACTAGTCCAAGTGACCTCCCCTATTCTTGAATCAAAATAAGGAACTTGAAAGGTCTCTGTTGTCAATTAAGCAAATGTTAGTTCGACGCCAAAAGGGGTCGACTGTCAAGTATAGAATCAAAGATAAAGCATTGTGCAACGGAAATATTTAGACCCATAAATAACTTATAAACAATTAGCACATGCCCGTGTTCATGGCCACGTAATTTTTTTTTTAAATTAAAAAAAAAATTTTTTTAAGGGCAAAATGGGAAAGAGACAAATGTATAAGGGCAAAATGGGAATTTCCCCACGTGAAACTGTTCATTCCACTGTTCAAAGGGAGTTTCCATTTATACTATAGATGTGCAAGAGATTTATGGTGTAGGAGTGTGTGTGAGAAAGGGAGAGAGAGAGATATACAATTGGTTATTCTGTTTGTTAATTTTCACTTATATAGGCTATAAGCCCATAATTAAAGTACAACGTGCTGGTTATAGAATAAATAATATAGAATAAATAAGCAAAAGCCGAAAATCTATAAAAATGATGTTTTTCACCACTAAATAAATGCAAAGGCCCCAAATTCAAATATTGCTACCTACATCGTCTTTGTTTATTTTCTTTCTTTTTGATCAATGTTCAATGAAATTGACCAATAAAATGTGGGAGCTAGTATCATCGGTTGTGGGATGAACTAAGTCATCCGTAAGGTTAGTGAACAGAATAAAAGTGATGGGTCAGACCCAACGGGCTGATCCAAGGTGCATATCAACCCAAAGGTTTGTCAAACGAAGTGGGCCCACCAAAGCAACCCCAATTATAACAGCCTACCAGTAGAGATCAGTCGACCAATTTCATTGTCCGACCTTTGTTGGTCCCGACCTAGCTTCGTCCGACATACAATCTCCTACTTGTGCAATCTCTAACTAAGCTAAGGCACGATTTCAGGTCGATCTCGATCATTCAGGCGACCTCGACCAAACAACACGTGTGTCTACCCACGTCGTCATTTCACTACTAGAAACTGATTGTTTACCGACGGAAATTCCTTCGATAATTTTTCGTTGGTAATACCGACGGACCAGTCCGTCGGTAATTCTGACGGCCAATCCGTCGGTAGTAACCAAAAAACCGTCGGCAATGGTCCGTCGGCAGAGGAAATCTGTCGGCCGATGACCGACGTATTCGTCGGAGTTTACCGACAGAAATTTCGTCGGTAAATTGAACACGTGTGTCTACCCACGAATTGTAACCGCCTCCTACATTCTTGCAGACAGTTACGACAATAATATCTCCGTAATCCAAGGGATCACTACAGGAAAAATGGCTTTTTCCGGCACTTTTAATCCGGCACTTAATTTTGTGCCACCAATTTTCGGCACTTTTTTAATAAGTGCCACAAATTTCCGGCACTTTTCAAAAACTGCCACAAATATCCGTCACTTTTTTAAAAGTGACGCTAATTTTCCGGCACGCTAATTTTCAGGCACTTCTTTAAAAGTGCCGCTAATTTTCCGGCACTTTCTTAAAAGTGCCGCTAAATTTTCGACACTTTTGAAAAAGTACCGCAAATTTTTCCCCACTTTTGAAAAATTGCTACAAGTTTTTCGGCACTTTCTTAAAAGTGCCGCTAATTTTTCGGCACTTTTTTAAAAGTGCCACGAAGTTTTGAAATTTTGTCGAAAGTGACGCTAGTTTCTTACACTTTTAGTAATTTACAGTTATTTTTCGACCGACTTATGTAAATGCATGTCACTTGTTTTGGCCTTTTGACACATTGCAAATTAATGTGGTTGAACAATATTAAACAAAACACTCCCGGCCCCGTGAGAGCTAATTTGCCCGGGTGAATAAGAATGCAGTTTTTCGCGAATAATTTATTTCATTTTATAAGGTAATTAAATATATATATTACTCAATCTGAAATAAATATAAAAAAAGTGTTTAAAATAATCTTGATCATTAGAAAATTTGATTTTAGGATGTTTATTTTGGAACGTAGGTAATATAGTAAAGTTGCTTAGAATAAAACCACAAATTTATATTTTGGTATAAATTTGAATTCATTAAAAAAAATTTGGGGATAGATAAAATACAATATTTAATATAAAAGAAACACACAAGGTTGACTAGGATTTATAAATGTGTTCAAAGAAACTTTTTATTAAGTTTATACTAACTCCGGTCCAAAATAACTGTCGCTTTTTGGGATCTCACAGGTTTTAAGAAAAGCAATTATTATTATGATTTAATAAAAAAACTAACAATTTTACCCATCTAAAAGTGACAGTTAACCAGAGGGAGTATATTTTACTTGTATTTTTAATTTTTCCTTTTCCTTTTCCTTTTCCTTTTCCATTTTATACTCATGTTTCTAGGAATATATAATTCTTTTTCCGGGTTAGATTTTTCCCCAAATTTTATTTCCCGGTTACAATTCCCTCCCACTTTTCCCCAATTCCTTCCTATTACGTTTTTCCTTGCCCAAAATCACTCTTTGCGACCTAATCTACCCATACAGACCGCAAACACACGCCGCTCTGTTCCCCGTTCTCTTCTCGGCATCGCCATCGCTCTCACTCTCTCTCTCCACTACTGCGATTTCTCGTGTGCCGGCGTCTCTTTTCTGGCAAAATTCGTGGTGCCGGCGTCTCCTTCCCGGCGAAATTCTTGGTGTCGGCGTCTCGTACGACGCCCAAATAAATCTCCTACCCTCTCCGCCGAATTGAACAAGGTATTGATAAGCTTGAATTTATATATTCGTTAGATTATTGGTCGAAGTTCAATCAATGCATTATTTCAATAGAATGCAGAGAGATTACATGATCAGATCTAGACCAGATCATTATACATGTATGGCTGACCTTCTTAGTTGGGCTGGTAGACTTGCTGAAGCTTTAGATTTGATAAAAAAACATGCCCTTTAAGGCCCATCCGGCCTTATATGGAACCCTTTTGGGTGCTTGTAGGGTTCACAAGAACTTAGAGGTAGCTGAATTCTCTGCAAAGAACTTGCTAGAATGCGACCCTACTAGTGCAGCTGGTTATGTTCAGCTTGCTAATGTTTATGCAGCAATGAGAAAAATTGGGATGCTGTATCTAGAGTTAGAAGATCAATGAAGGATAATAAAGTAATTAAGTTTCCAGGTTACAGCTGGATTGAAGTAAAGAATGTGGTTCATGAGTTCAGATCAGGAGATAGGATTCATCTTGAACTGGACTTAATACGAGAGAAAATAAGTTACCTAGAGAAAAAAATAAATAAAAACACAGCTGGTTATTTTTAATTTGAACCACAGATTTTCAGAACTTTGCTAGTTCAATTTCTGCTGCTGCATCATCAATTAAAAACCCATTCACCTTCTGTAATCTGTACCACATTGCTGCCATTCAAAATTAAAAACATGTTATGAAGTTTGTTTGAAGATTAACTCTACATACTTTTGGTTCACATAGTTGGGGCAAGGCTTTAAAAGCTGAATATGAATGTGATTGTTGAGGTGTCACATGAAATCAAGCCATTCACAATCATCAACTTCATTTGGTTATTATTCTTGAGCCAATTTTCTGGGGATCATTTAAGCTGGAAAAAAATCTTCCCCCGCGCGTTCCCTTTTCTCCTGTCATTTTTTCCTCTTTCCTTCTTTTAGAGGAGTACCAACCCTATTCCATGCAGGAGTGATTTTCAACTAGTAATTTGCATGTAATTGATCCCATAGTTCTAGTGATCAATAAACAAAATTACTTAGTTTCATTTTCATAGACAAGAAAGTTAAAATTTTGCATTCATTCTATGTACCCTTTAAAGACATACAAAATACTCCCTCCGTCCCACAACAAGTGACACACTTTGCCATTTTGAGCGTCCCACTGATAAGTCACACTTCCTAAAATGGAAACTTTTTAATACTTTTTTATTCATGGGACCCACTTGTCATACTCACAACACTTTTCAAATTTACTATTCTCTCCACTCATTTTCTCTCCTACTCAACTATCTACACTCACAACACATCAACCTTTTCACTTTTTCCTTAATTCCCGTGCGAAACAGTAACTGTGTCACTTGTTGTGGGACGGAGGGAGTAGTGTTTTAATCTAGAATAAGGGCTAGCTTTTCAACCTTTTGATGAGGGTGTGTGCCATTCAGTTGACTTAGATATCATTTATTGAAATTGAGATCATTGTATTGAGTTCTCGAGCCTGATTGTGCTTTATTCGTGATTCACGCTAGCTGCATGTTCTGAGCTAGTCAACTTCAGATCTAGGTTATCGTTGTCAAAATATTTAAACCAATTGAGTGGAATTGAATATCATGTATTCGAAAATTGTTAGGTCATTTTAGTAAGTTCTTGAGGATGGTGGTAATTTGGCTAGCTGCATTTTTTAAGCTAGTCAACTTCAGGTCCAGATGATAATGTTCAAATTATTAAAGCCAATTTAGGTTATTTGGATATCGCTTATTAAAACACTTTAGATCTTTGTATTGAGTTCTAAGGGCTGAACGTGTCTTACTTGTTTCTCAGGCTAGCTGCATATTGTATGTTAACTAAACTTCAGATCCTAATGATCATTGTCAAATTATTAAACCAATTGAGTTTACTTTGATGTTCTGTACTGAAAATTGTTACCTCATTGTATTGAGTTCTTGAGATTGACTGCATGTGATCGGTATTCTCTTGAGTTCTTAAGGCTGAATGTGCTTGAGTTGCGATTCAGGCTAGCTGAGTAATGTGCGCTAGTCGAGTTCAGATCCAAATGATAATGGTTATATTGTTAAAACCAGTTGTGTACACTTGGAATAAGTGAGTGATATTTACAATTAGGGCCCAATAAAATACTCCCTCCGCCCCATAAAGATAGTCCTTTTTTGAGATAAACATTGATTGAACTTCGACCAATAATCTTATGTTAATTTTTTTTTATCTTAATGAAAATCTTAAAATTGTAATTGGTAGTATTTTTGATGTTGTATCCATAACAATCTTTAGAATTTCATTTGGATAAATAAACTTAAACATACAATTATTGTTGCTTCTCCCTACAGTTGCCCATCATTTTTTCCTTTATTATGAATGAACTTTGAGCTATAATTATAAGTTGATTTAAGTATGCTTATGTAAAGCTAAATCAATCTAAAATATTAAAATATTAGCTCAAAGTTCATTCGTAGTAATGACAAAAAATGCGAAAAGATCATTTTGATACGGAGGGAGTATTAGTAATCAGTTACTCCAGCTGTCCAATTTAGTAACCTAAGCTTTGGTATTGTATCAATGTTAAGTATAATACATTTATATGATTAAATATTATAATTATTTATTATTATTTTTTTATTTCTAGTTTGTTGTACCATTCTTGTTTCTTTGAAGTTCTCTCTCTTCCTACAACCATATGTATTTTTCTCGTTTCTCTCAAGTTTTGTCCCCTAATTCATGATTGTTGATTTGATTTGATTTTTTAATGCCCAATTACAGATAAAATGGATAAGAGTTGGATTAATTTGTCAAATAGGCTTGATCCGATATTTTTAAATGGCCTTATGGAATTTATCAAGTTTGCTTATATTAATATGCAACCTAGTTCAGAAATAAAGTGTCCTTGTAGGCGTTGTAGATTGTCCGTGAACCAGCGCAAGAAAATTGTTGGTGAGCACGCAGTCATGTATGGTTTTCTTGAGACTTACACTACTTGGGACCGTCATGGAGAAACCTTACCTTACAATCCAGTTCCCGTTGTAGATCAATCAACTAGTCGATCTGCTATAGAAGATGATATGGAAGGACTAATTCATGACAATTTCCCTCATCAAGGTTTAACGGGTGACCCCGTAGTGGTGGAAACCCTTGAAGGCCCAGATGAAGAATCAAGAATTTTTTTTACTTTATTAGAGAATGCACGTTCAGAGCTTTACCCAGGGTGTAAGGAGTTTACTCTTTTATCTTTTATTATGCAAATGTTGCACAATAAGGCTTTATATGATTGGAGTAACAAGTCATTTACTGTACAACTACAACAACTCAAGGCTGCATACCATCCTCATGATGACAAGTTTCCAAGTTCTTATTATGAAGCTCACAAATTTGTGAAGGATTTGGGTTTGGATTGCAAGAAAATTCATGCATGCGAAAATGATTGCATGTTATTTACAGATCCATCAATTACTAATTGTTCAAAATGTGGATCACCGAGATATAGAATGTTTGATGGTCAAGATCAGAATGAAGAATACAAAGAAAGATTCATGTTAAGGTTGTGAGATACTTTCCTCTAAAGTCAAGGCTTCAAAGGTTATACATGTCATCAAAGACGGCTAAATCAATGTGATGGCATGTTGAAGAACGCACCAAAGATGGAATATTATGGCACCCTGCCGACTCTCTTGCATGGAGAACATTAGATGAGAAATACCCAGATTTTGCTAATGAATACACAAACGTTAGGCTTGGCTTAGGATCAGATGGATTCAACCCATTTAAGACAATGAATTTTTCTCATAGCACGTGACTAGTTATTATAATACCATATAACTTGCCGCCTTGGATGTGCATGAAACAACCCTATTTTATTCTGTCTATGGTTATTGATGGTCCACGCAATCCAGGAAATGACATTGACGTCTACCTACAATTACTAATCGATGAGTTAAAAGACTTGTGGAATGATGGTGTGACTACTTATGATGCTACAAGCAATCAAATGTTTTGCATGCGCGCAACACTACTATGGACAATTAATGACTTTCCCGCTTATGCCAATCTGTCTGGGTGGAGTACAAAGGGGAAGTATGCATGTCCATGTTGTAATAAGGAAAATCAATCTTCTTGGCTAAAGCATGGAAAAAAGCTCTGTTATATGGGTCATCATTGATTTCTGCCCATCTCCCATAAATTTCGAAAAGATAAAGTCTCATTTGATGGTACATTTGAGCACCAAATTACTCCGCCAAGATTATCCGGTGATGAACTGTTAGCAAAGTTAGAAAGCCTATCAACAAATTATGGAAAAGGAAAGCCTAAAGTTGTGTCTAATAAGAGGCGAAAGAAATTAGATAGTAAGGAAAGGGAAGATAACTGGAAGAAGAAAAGTGTGTTATTTCATTTACCATATTGGAAGGATCTTTTGATTCGCCATAACATTGATATAATGCATACTGAGAAGAATGTTTGTGACAGTATAGTTTACACATTGCTAGGTGTGGACGGTAGGTCAAAAGATAACTTGCAGGCACGGGAGGACCTTAAAATTATGGGGACTAGGAAGGCACTTCATGCTGTAAAAGGGGATAAAAAAAGCCATATCTTCCTCCGGCACCCTTTACCATGAGTAAGGAGAATAAAGATACTTTTCTTAAAGTATTGAAGGATGTCAAATTTCCAGATGGCAATGCATCAAATATTGCACGTTGCGTGAAGGTTGGTGACCGAAATATAATAGGGCTAAAATGTCATGATTGCCACATTTTAATTCAACAATTATTGCCTATATGTGTGCGAAGAGTGTTACCAAAGGAAGTGTGCGAAACTTTGACCGGGTTGAGTAATTGTCTTAGACTATTGTACTCAAAAGTCAGTCGTCCTACTGACTTTAAGGCTCTACAAGAACGACTTGCACTTACGCTGTGCCATTTAGAAATTATATTTCCTCCCTCTTTCTTTGATATTATGGTTCACTTAGTTGTTCATCTAGCAGAAGAGGCTATGATTGCTGGACCAGTGCATTACCGTTCTATGTCCTCAATTGAATGGTTTTCTCTATCTTAATCTTTTTCTAAATGACAGAGATATATAGTAATAAATCTAATTACCTATTTTTACTCTAGATATTTAGGTACACTTAAAGGTTATGTTCGCAATTGAAGTCGCCTGGAAGATTCTATATGTGAAGGATATCTAGCGGAAGAGTGCATGACATTTTGTGGTATTGAACCTTGCTGATCCATCATATTATTTCCACCTATAAGAAAGAAAATAGGTAAAGTCATGGTTAAATGTTTCACTTTCACTTTCAAATTCCAAATATATATATACATATATACTCCCTCCGTCCCATTAATAACTTCACTTTTTGCCATTTTGGGTGTCCCATTGAAAGCTTCACATTTCCTTTTTTGGCAAAGAATCTTTACTATTCCCTCCACTCATTCTCTCTCCTACATTATTTTAATACTCACAACTCCATTATAATTTATTATTCCCTCCACTCATTCTCTCTCCTATTTTCAAATTTCTCTCTCCTATTTTCAAATTACACTCACAACATTTTTTCATCCCACCCATTTTCTTAATTTGCATGCCGGAGTCAAAATGGTGAAGTAAATAATGGGACGGAGGGAGTATATATATATATATATATATATATATATATATATATATATATATGGTTTAGTTAGGATACCCATAGTAGGAGTATCCTAACAAGTGGCCCAATTTTTTTGGACAAAAATGTCCCTCATTCCACAAAACAAAGATATATATGATGGGGGTAAATTGTAATTTCAAAATAACCTTTTTTTTTTTTTAAGAGAGCAGTCTTCTCTCTCTCTCCATTCGTCACTTTCTCTCTCTCTCTCTCCTTTCTCACTGGGCTGGCGACCTCTGCCCTCCCCATTTTCCGGCGACCTCTGCTTCTCCCCAGATTCCGACGACATCACTTGCCCCTTCGTCTTCCCGGCGACATCACTTGGCCCTTCGTCTTCCACTCCACCGACGACGACCTCTCCCCCACTCCGATCGCCCTCTTCCAGATCTACCTTCTCCGCCCCCTATCAACCCTTCCCCAACTTCGGCAACACACCTCCTCCCCTTCGTCTGCAAGTGATGTCGCCGGTGTACGTCGGAGGAGGAATCACTACCAGAAAAAGGTCATTTAGCGACGGAAATTTCCGTCGCTAAAATTAAATTTCCGTCGCTAAAAATAATCACCGGCGGAAAAATTTCGTCGGTGGTCCGCCGCTACCAGCCCGTCGCAGTGCTCCGACGGGTCAATTTCCGCCGGTATTTTTTGATTTTACCAACGGAATTAAATTTCGCCGGTGAATTAATGGTTACAGCGACGGAAATTTCCGCTGCTAAATCAATTTAATTTAATTAAATTTTCATTTCAGCGGCGGAAATTTCCGTCGCTGTAATAAAAATTAATTTAATTAAATTAATTTCAGCGGCGGAAATTTCCGTTGCTGTAATAAAAATTAAATTAAAATAAATTAATTTCAGCGGCGGAAATTACCGTCGCTGAAATTATTTAATTTTAATTTAAATTTTATTACAGCGACGGAAATTTCCGTCGCTGAAATCAAAAATTAAATAAAAATTAAATGATTATAGCGGCGGAAATTTCGTCGCTGAAATAAAAATTAATTAAAAATAAATTAATTTCAGAGACGGAAAATTCCGCCGCTGAAATTAATTTATTTTAATTAATTTTTATTTCAGCGACGGAATTTCCGCCGCTATAATCAAAAATTAAATTCGCTGAAATTAATTTCAGCGACGGAATTTTCGTCGCTGATTCTGAAATAAATTAAAAAATAATAATTTAAAATATCAATAAACCAAAATTTTTTGTACCTGATATAACATTTCAATTTATAAAACTAAAACTATAAAAACTAAAAATCAAATATCAGCGTACCAAATAAAAACTAAATATCACCGTACCACCGTACCAATTCGGGAGGGGGAGAGGGGGGAGAGGGGGGAGGGGGGAGAGGGGGGAGGGGCTCCCGCGGGTACCAAATGTCTCAAATGTTTACAAACAAGTATAAATTAATACAAAAATGTCTAAAAAAGTCCGCAATCAACTCGGGGGAGGCTGGAAATTACCCTGAAAGTCCTGGCCGAGATGAGCCATCAACAGCGCCAATTGTCTTTGAGTCTCTACATGTGTTCTTTGAATCTCTGCATGACGCCGATCATTCTCCTCCTGCATCTGCGTCTGAACCGCCAAAGCCTCCGCAAGCTTTGCCCGCTCGCGTCTCTCCTCCTCCAACGCAGCCTCCAGAGTGTCAACCCTCGGATCATACGTGGGCGGGGCATCATTTCGCCGACGGCCGGTCGACGTCGACGGGCATTGCCGCCCGTAATCCCCCATCCCTAACACTCGGGCTCCTCTCTTTGGATGTCCCTCAGAGGTGACCGAGTGCCAAACATCAGGCACGAAGGGGACGGGCTCGCCGGGAGGCGTTCCTTCGGGAACAACGGCGGCTTGATATGCAGCCTGTCAAAATAAAACAAACAATTATAATCATATACACAATGTAAGGTACATAAATAAATTTACATATTCAAAATCAAGTCATTTAATGATAGTTTACTTACAAAGGCATTAGCAGAGCGATCGTCAACCCATTGCGGAGGTTGATCGGGCGCTGTAGAATTCCGAAGATGGGTGCTAGCGTAAACATCCACAAAACTGATATTCGGACCATGCTCCCTTTCCTATAAATAAAATAAGCGAGATTATTACTTTGAAATTGTATAAATGCAACATTTAAACTGATTTAAAAGCATGCATACACTACATTTACACTAAAACCATGGATTTCATAGCATCAACATGGCTCCCAGCTAACATACGTACATAAACCTATTTAAAAGCATCCATACACTACTACATTTAAACTAACATACATACCATGCGGTCGTGATGCTCGGCGACCGTGAGCGTCCCCATGGTATGCATCGCCGCCGACCCCGAGGAGCCTGCTCTATTGGCCTTGGCCTGTTCGGATATAGCCTTCGCCGCATCCGACCCCCAATATTCGCAAAATTGACGAAACACCTCCTCGGTCATCCAAGTAGGTGTCGAGGGCTGTTGTCCCGCCGCGAGCCGATTAGTATAATGATTTCTCTTCGTGGTACCTATAAAAAATATGAATATCTCGTAAACATATAATGATGACATTATAAAATTAAAAGAGTATAATCATTGTTAATTAAACTAATTAAGGATAGATAAATATGTTACAAATATGATCCTTAAATAGCTTGTGAGCCTGTTCATTGAAAACATATCTAGCCGTCGCCTCGCTTATTTCCGGCGCCCAATAATATTTCCCCTACAACATATAATGATAACATTACAAAACTAAAAGAGTATAATCATTATTAATTATAACATTTTAATAACAAACTAATATTTAAGTTTTAAATAAAAACCATTAACACATTACCTTAAACTCCTCCCACGCATCCTCCTTCTGCCTCGGTGGCAATTTTTTTCAGTTGGGCCAAAACTCGGTCATTTTCCGAGACCGCCGGTATTGCCCGATCTTAGTCCCTGTGGTGGGGTATCCACCTACAAACCTGCCAAGTATATTTATACAATAATATTTTAACTTAAATAATGAATTATATATAAAACAAAAAGGAACCAACTTATATCAAATTAATGAAGAGTTACTTACTGGTCATAATGTGGTGATATCCGGACAAAGAAACACGGTGGAAGGAGGCGG
>JAFEMH010005730.1:112500-151478 GCA_022495995.1 Adenophora triphylla var. japonica
GACATTCCGGGTGCACACTAACGTCCTTCCCGGCGTGTAACATGACCTCCGAACCTAAATCTCTGATCTCGGGCTTTTTTCAAAGTTTTGGCCCTCAAAATAAAAATGGCGTGGCGACTCCGTTTCGTTGATATTTTCAAACAAAAATGGGAAAATTTTCGGACACACATTCATCACAGTGGCGACTCCGCTGGGGAAGATTCGATCTTACAATAACTACCGGGATTTAGATATCTGAATCCAAGATGGTGGTGACTTGAGGCGTCTGAGTCAAGCTGGTGCAGACTTGAGGGTCTTGCCAGTTATTTGGGCAATTTTGTTGAAGTCATTGTCATTACGCTTCGATGGAGACCATCCTTGCTGCGAAGAGGCTTCAGGTTGTAACGGAAAACTGGTCTTTCATGTTTGAATTGCTGGATTTGTTAGTAGAGAGGAAGATGCATATATGACCTTCATGATGACAGATGGCAACTGCCACAAAAGGCCTCAGTATAACCCAGGGGCTTCGACAAAGGCTCTACCTCGCAAGAAAAAAGCACGAAGTGACTGGTTTAATGACTCTCTATCCCGAGACAAGGACCAAATCTATGATCCTCACCTATATGGGAGTATGATCACCTTCTGCGATGAAGATTTGCCAAGAGATGTCTCCCAACACAATGAAGCTTTGTACATCACTATTCGGCTCAACACCATATCACTCCCTGGGGTATTAGTGGACAATGGATCATCGGTAAACGTCCTTCCCCTCAGCATGATGAGGGCCCTCCGCATAAATGAAAGGCTTATGATCCCATCTACCCGGACTGTCAAGGCCTACGACGGTTCGTCTCGTCCCATTGCGGGGACGGTGACTCTGGAACTCTGGTACGAAACCCAAATGGTGCCCGCAAAGTTCCATGTAATGGATATCCCCTCCGAGTTCACAACCCTACTAGGGCGCCCTTGGTTGCATCACATGAAAGCCATAGCCTCCACTCTCCACCAATGCGTCAAATTCATCAACCGGCAGGGAGACCTCGAAGTCATAAGGGGTGACGGTTTCCTCATAGGGAACGAAGGCTGAAACAATAGCCAAGAATGCCCACGAGTCAAACACCGGGCTACATCCTTCAAGAGGCAAGTCTCGCCGGCATCCTTTGGAATCCGGCGATGCCAACTATGTCAACACACTCAAGCGAGCGTACTCCGAAGAAGTTCGATTCATCAAATTTAATTGTTATTTCCAACACTTGGAGGCGTCTTGGAAGGAAACGGCGAACACCGCCATGATACGAGCACACAAGTCTCCGGTCCTCAATCACAGATTTGTCGATTCTCGCAAACCCATTCTTTGGCCTCGCCGAGCGAGGAGATTTTCATGATAAAAGTCGACAAACACCGACGGACTCGGCTCGAATCTATGAACGTCGTGTGGGGACGTCCTCCTTGGCGAACTACACCGCCAAGCCTTTCCGCTCGAGTATGGGACATGAGATTTTTCTAGCGGCACCGAGACGCAATACGTCACTTACATCCGGATTGAGCGGTCGGATTGTGACGAAATGGAAATCCCGAGGATTGAGGAAGATCCCTACATCCACATGCTCGGCTTTCGGACGCCAAACACAATTGATTCCGGTTCGGACAAAGAGATGATAGCAACGGCGAAGAGGGAGCACGAGACCATGCCTTTCCCGAGTTGTGAAGCCACCGACGGCGATGCCGCTAAAGAATTGGGAAACTCTCTCGGGCCCGTCCGCGACCAAAGAGGAAATGATCACCAAGCTTGGATTGGTCCCCGTCCTTTCGTGTCAACCTTTGTAAAGTCCTCCGAGTCTCTCATTGTTGAGTTCGGAGTCTCTCGAGTCGTCCAATGGCCTTACGCTGAAGACCACGAAATTGTAGCCAACGCCGTATTCCCTCTTATTCTCAATGAAATGACGAACCTTTACGAGTATCCCTTAATTGCCACTTTAACTAATGATGAATTAACTAATAATCTAAAAATAGTTAATAACGATTCACTAGATGAAGAAGCGAGACACGTTAAATGAACAATATATCAAAGAAATCTTTAAGCGGGTTGTCAGGAAAGAGGAAAATCGAGCCCAAGCCGCCGAAGAGATTTTGACAAGTGTGAATTTGGGAACTGCGGAAGAGCCTAAAGAGACGCAGATTGGTAGTTTCTTCGAAGGGGCGAAAGGGATGCCCTAATTGAGCCGCTAAAAGAATTTGTGCATGTGTTCGCATGGTCCTATAAAGATATGCCGAGGCCTTGATCCTTCCATAGTTGAACACCGAATACCGCTCGACCCGGAAGTCAAGCCGGTAAAGCGAAGCTAAGAAGAATTAAGCCCGAATGGTCCCTACAAGTGAAAGAGGAGATAGAAAAGATGCTCGGGCGAGGTTTCATCGGGGTCATTGAATACCCAACATGGCTGTCCAACATAGTGACGGTGACCAAGGCCAACGGAAAAATCCGATCTTTGCGTAGACTTCGGGGATGCGAACAAAGCCGATCAAAAGACGATTTCCCCACTGCCAAACATCGACATTTTGGTAGATTCCACGGCCGACCATGAAGTCAAATCCTTCGTTGACGGTTTTTGCCGGCTACAACCAAATCAAAATGGCGAAGAGGATCAAGCCAAAACGGCCTTCACAACCCCTTGGGGCACCCTACTACACGGTCATGCCGTTCGGACTAAAGAATGCTTTGGGGCTATGTACCAAAGGGCAGCTACGGCTCTGTTCCATGACATGATCCATAAAGAAATTGAGGTCTATGTGGACGACATGATAATACATTCCAGAGGATCGAGATGGCCGGCACTTTGTTGATTTGAGAAAATTCTTCGGCCGCCTCAGAGACCACGGCATGAGGCGAATCCGGCCAAGTGCACCTTCGGTGTAAGACGAGGTAAGGTGCTAGGATATATGGTGACGAACGGGGAATCGAAGTAGATCCCCGAGAAAATCAAGGCGATAGTTGAAATGAAGCCGCCCGGACACCGACAGAAGTGAAATCCTTCGTGGGAAGAGCGATACATAAGCCGCTTTGTAAACCGGTGACCTCGATCTGCGAGCCGATCTTCAAGTTGATGAAGAAAAATGCCTACACGAGAATGGACCCCGGAATGTCGGCTTGCCTTTGAGCAGATGAAGGCATACCTTGTGAATCCTCCGATTCTCTGCCCACCACATCGGCAAAAGCCACTCTTGCTATATCTAACTGTCACTGATACAGCAATTGGGGCTATGCTAGCTTAAGAGAAGAAAGATTCCAAGGTCGAAAATGCCATCTATTTCGTAAGCAGAAAGCTCCAAGGAAGCGAACTCAATTACTCTTCTTGCGAGAAGACTTGCGCAGGTTTGGTCTGGGTAGTGGGAAAGTTGAAACACTACATGCAGTCTCACCCGATACATCTTGTCTCAAGAATAGACCCCATCAAATATCTATTCGACAAGCCTTCCATCTCCTTGAGGTTGGCAAAATGGTCGTTCTTTTTGGCCGAATATGACATCACTTATGTTTCAAGGAAATCCGTAAAAGGACGCATAATGGCAGAACATCTTGCCGATTTCCCAAGTGATGAGTCTCGAGGACCTGAACCTCAATTTCCCGATGATGGAATCTTTGCCCTAGAAGGAGAAAATCGCTGGCAACTCTTCTTCGACGGAGCGTCAAACAAAAGGGGGAACGGGATAGGAATGCTTCTGGTCGATCCCTGCGACGAACACGCCCCATAGCTTGATAAGCTGAACTTCAAAGTCACCAACAACGCTGCTGAATATGAAGCTTGCATAGCCGGGTTGGAAGCCGCCCTTGAAAGAAATATCAAGGAATTGGAGGTGTATGGTGACTCTGCCCTCATCATCAATCAGGTCTCTAATAAATAGAAGACCGTGGATCCGGGTTTGCAGAATTATCATGCTTACATGGAAGAACTAGTGGCTCAATTCAAAGAAATCAGCTTTCATTACACGCGAGAGACGAAACGGGTTCGCGAGATGCTCGGCTACACTAGCCTCTCTTGTCGAAATACCCGAAGGAAAGTCCGTTAAACCATTCGAGTCGGGAGAAGAGAAAACCCCGCCTATTGCTTCGAAATTGAAGCGGAAGTCGAACCGATCGATGATCCACAGTACACTCAGTTTACCAAGTACACGAAGGATGGCGAGGCCTCTTTCAAAAATGAAGATGGGGAATATAAAGAAGGAATCAAAGCGAAAAGTCTCTCGGCCACTGCGGCTCGCCTCCCATTATGTTCTTTTGGGAAACATGTTATACAAAAAGCGTTATCAAGGCCCCCTCTGCGATGTATCGGCAAACAAGAGGCTACCGAACTCATGAAAGAAATACATGGTGGTACTGCGGCCCTCACATGAATGCTCGAGCTACGATGCAAATCATGCGAGAATGGGGTATTTTGGATCTCCATGGAAGCCGATCGCATCCGGTTCGTCAAAAGCTGCGACAAATGTCGGCGATACTCAAATCTTAATCACTTGCCTCCTCACGAGTTATCTTGCATGACAACCCCTTGGCCTTTCGTCACTTGGGGAATTGATGTCATAGGCAAAATCACACCATCAGCGATAACGGCCACGAGTTCGATCTGGTAGCCGTGGATTATTTCACCAAGTGGGTTGAAGCCAAGTCCTACAAAATCCTCAATTCAAAGAAAGTTGCCCTCTTCATCAAAGAGAACATCATATGCGAGATACGGGTTGCCGGCCGAAATCATTTCGAGATAATGGATCCCACTTCGAAGGGGAATGTGAAAAGCTGGGCGAGAATTCCGAATAACCCGTCACAAGTCATCTCCTTACGGGCCCCAAACCAACGGAGCCGTCGAAGCGGCAAACAAGACTCTGGAAAATATCATCCGGAAAATGGGCTGTCCAAGGCGAGAGATTGGCCCGAGAAGTTACACACGGCACTCTGGGGCTACGAGAACATCGATCGAACGGCAGCGGAGAAACACCGTTTGCCCTCACATACGGAATGGAAGCCGTGCTCCCAATCGAATTAGAGATCCCTCGCTCCGCATCTTCTTTGGAAAGCCGGATCAACGAGGTCGAATGGCTCCGAGTCGCCATGACGAATTGGCCCTACTAGATGAACGCCGGCGAAGGCCATGGAACACATCCGAGCCTACCGAGGAAGAATGGCGAGCCTTCGACAAGAAAGTAAAGCATCGGGAGATCCGAGAAGGTGATCTCGTTTTGAAAGAAAAGCCCCGATCCGTATCAACCCCTCGGCAAATGGGAGCTTTGTATGGGTCGGGCCGTATGTCGTCCGGAAGATCTTCTCCGGAGGAGCCATGCAACTTGCGAGACCTCGACGGGAATCCCTTTGTACACCCAGTGAATGGTGACAAGGCTGCGCGAGATACTACGCGTAAAAAAAAAAAAAAAAAAAAAAAAAAAGAGTGCTAAAAGAGTAATACCCAACTAGGTTGAAAACCCGAGAAGGGCGGCCTAGGTAAAAAACGGGGTTGCACCAAAAAAAAAAAAAAAAAAAAAAAAAACAAAAAAAAAAAACAAAAAAAAAACAAAAAAAAAAAAAAAAAAAAAAAAAAAACAACGAAAAATCGGGTTGAACTACGAAGACCTGAGCTCCTCAAAATGAGGGGAACGTAGGCGGCGGAAACGGTTCGGTCTAAAACACAAATAAAAGTCATACTTTGACATCAATACAATTGATCGGACCATGAAAGCGTCTCGAAAAACTCTAAAGCAATTCAAATATTCATTACAAATTAAAAGCTCTTTGATGAGTCTAAGCCCGATTCATTCCTACAAGCGGCAACTGCTAAAAGAAACTAAGATACATAATCAAACTAATGTGTACGCCATGACAAGAAAGGGATACTCGGAAACCTCGAGTCACTCCAAGCCACTCGTGCTTGGCCTCTCCCCTCTTCTTCCCCCTTCGAGTCTTCTTTTACGAAAGGAAAAATGTCGGTATTCCTCCTACCAAGCTACGGTATAGGAACGGGATCTATCAAACCGGCCTCTGTCGGGGCCTTAGTAGCCCTAGCGTCATCTCTCATCTCCTGTAGCCTAGCGGTAGCATAGGAGCCCTCCTCTCCTGTCTCTTGACGTAAGCCTCATAGTCGGTCACGGCGTCTCCGCTCCTGTCATGAGGGTTGGCCCTCGCCTCGGCCCTCCTCCTCTCGAAGCTTGATCGGGTCCTCCGCACCCACAATGGCCTCACGCCGTCTCAAAATAGCCACTGAGTCTCTCCCGGATGCCTCTCATACCAATCCAGTACCAAGTGGTCAAGAACACCGGTCTTGGACGCTTTGAGAATAACCCGAGGAGGAAAGGCATCATACCTCCATGCTCGGGAAAGAAATGGAAACAACGAAGGGATCATCCATAGAAGCAGGAGCCACCACCACGGTGGCTATATCATCAAAGCCCTCCAAAGGAACTGCTCCAAGCCAAATTGTCTCGAGAACTAAAGCCGGAATATAGAAGCTGGTGAGAAAGCCCGGAAGCATGACCACATGGGACCCATCTGAAGCACTCTGCGAGTCTCCACCCGCCAACAAGGCACCGACCATCGATATCCTTCTGTGCGGAGACCAGCCATCCAACGCTCCCACGAGCCGTGGTCATCAAAATCCGCATCAACCCCCCCTCCTGGCAAATGTCCAAGGCTTGATCAGATCAGAAGTTTCCCGAAGAATCCCCAAACGCTCCATCGGCCGCACGGGGTCAAGAGGAGCGGGCTGCCCCGTGCATATACCGTCTTCCGGTAGCTTGACCTATCAAGAGCATGAAAAGTCTCCCCCGGAATCAAAGGAACGACATCTACGCCGGGCGACGGTGAACGACAACATCCGGCAAAGACCGATGGCAAATCCCAAAGGAATAGACCATGAACAGGGTGCCAAACATACAAAGTGCAAAGGCATCCCAATAGGCATCATCCACCAAGCCTAGGCCCCTAAATGCATCGGGAAGGCCGGAAATATCAAAATGATCGGGACCGCGGATCATACCTTGCGCTTCCTCAGGGAAAGATGAAGGATGACGCACAATCTGTCAACAAAAGAAGCCCCTCCGGGCAAAGGAACCGCTATCTCTTCCACCTCTGGACCTCCAAGCAAGGCCCGAAATTCTTCGACAGTCGGAACAATCTCGTTGAAGGAAAGGCAAAAGACATGCTTTCTAGTGTCCCAAAATGAGGAAGAAGCCCTCAAAGCTCATAATCCGGAATCAATTCCTTGAGAGACCATAAGCACTTCACCTTGTACCTTTCTTCAAAGAAGGACCTCCTCTCATGCATAATCTCCCGGGACCAATCCTTGAACTTGTTGAAGAATGACATTTGGGATTCTTGGGACAATTTTGATGGAGCTTTTCTAAAGTTTTCCATGGTTTTTCTCTCTTTCTCCCGAAAATGGCTGTTTGAATTTGGAGGTTGAAGAGGATATTTGAATTTGAAATAAAGTGAGACCGGATACTGAAGCAAAATTAAAGGACAATGTCGGATGCGGTCCCCATCCGCGCGGATAGGTTTGTTTTCCATCGAGAAAAATCTGCACGAGGTCAAGCTGCTACACCAAAAGAGGAATATTCCGTCCCGGTTGCTCGAAACACATTGCAAAAACCTCCCCAAACCAGTCCATATACCAAACACTAACACCCTTGCCAAAAAAAAAAACAAGGCTCATGCAACACTGCATTCATACTGCATTGCATTCATAAAATAAAATCCTAAATTATTACATTCCAAAAAAAAAAAGAGTGTGCATAAAAAAAAAAAACAAACAAACAAACATCAATAAAATCCTAAATTATTACATCCCAAAAAAAAAAAAAAAGAGAAAAAAAAATGTGCATAAGTTGTACAAATCTCAATCCCAGTCCCAAATCTCAATCTCAAATCTCAAAAAAAAAAAAAAAAAATCAATCGGAGTCTCTAGCGCCCGATGTACGCCCCGGCCCCTCTTGCGACTCGGGCCCGCCTCCTCGGGAGCCACGAAAATCTCGGGCTCGGAATCGTCCTCGTCTCCGAGAAAGAGGCTCGTCGGGACCAACCGGCACGCTACGATAGGGCAAGCCGAGATCTGCGAAAAAATCGTATCCGAAGGTGAAGGCGTCGGACTCCTGGACGTCACGAAGGCGACCCGCCATGCTTGCCATACGTGTCCCTGCCCGTGTGGATCCCGAGAATGACGTGATCCGAAGGCGGCACCGCGCGGGGATCAAGGAGAAGAGGACGAGAGGAGTCTACGAAGAAGTCTACGAGCGAATAGGGGAAGCCTCCCGTCGACGGGCGCCGGCCGTGGTCGCCTCGCTCTAGCTCGAGGAGCCCCGCAAGCGACCATCCTCCTGATGAATCTCTTAGCTCCGATCACTTGCTTCGTCGGCTTCTCGACGACCACCTCCAGCGCATAAAAGCAAAAGCGTCGAAAAAGGAAGCGAGAAATGACAACAGAAAGAAAAGAAAAGACAAAAGCAAAAAAAAAAAAGAAGGGAAAAGGTGAAGCCATACCTTCATACCGGACGAGGCCGGAAAGCTCGTGGAAGCCGCTCGGGTGAGGGATCTGCACCCTCAATCGGACCCCATCACGGATATAGGAAAAATCCGTCCCAGGGTACCGCGGGATCCCAAGCCCCTCTCTATCCAGAACTGAGGCATCCTCGGCCTCCTCAAGACGAATGTCGCATATGGCTCAATCGCCACGAAATCCGAGAAGTCTTGGCCGGCTCGGTAATCATCCCAGGTCACGGACCGATCACTCGGAGTGCATCATATCGGCGGGAGGCTCCACCGGTGTCCTCAAAGGCGAGTTCACGCCATGCGGCGCGTCACCCTCTCTCCCGAGATAATATGCGTCGCAAGTCGGACCTCTCGAAATCCTCCATTTGCACGGTCAAATCTCGGCGCCCTTCGAGCTGCGCCACCTCGAAGCGATCCCGGGGAAGAATATCATCCCCTCATCTGTCTCGGCCTCCGTCAAAGGAAGGCAATCCGCGTACACGAGAGTCGTACGCCCCCTGGAGCTTATCTTCTCCCGGGCATGCTTGGACCAAGGCTGCATGGCCGGATACGCCCGACGTACTCCGCCGGTGTCGCCACATCGTGACGTGGAAAAACTCCAACGCCCATACACTGCGAAAGGTAAAAATCAAATCAATCCGGTGCAAAAGAAAAGTGTGTGCTCAAAAAAAAAAAAAGAAAGAGAGGAAAGCAAAAAGAGAGCTTATACCTCAGGGGCAAACTCAAAGCGGTACAAGGAGCTCACGGCCTTCTGTACCTATCGAGAGCAAAGTAAAGCTACTGCCCGGCCGGCCTCTCCCCACGAGACATCTCCGACCGTCTCCATGTCCTCCAAGGACCTCGGCAAGGCAAAGGCGCCGTCCCCTCGGCATGCCCAAAGAGGGTGCTCGAAAAGGCAAACCACAAGAAGGCCCTAGCGATGCGCTCGGCGCCTATCCTCTCCTCCCGGCCTCATAGCTCACAATGGTCTCCACGATCTTACCGTAGACCACGGCATACTCCATCCCCATCCCCTTTTTGGGAATAGGGAAAATCCCGAAGAGCACAGTAGATCCGCATCGCTGTAGCCATCCCGCCACTCAATCTTTGCGCCCATTAAAGGACAGGCCCGTGATCGCAGCGTAATCGGAGGCGTAACCGTAGCCTCGCCCCGGAAGAAGTGAAAGGTGTGGGTCGCGTCCCACCGATCTTTGCGCCGAGCAAACATCAAGCCCTTGCTCTTAGGGAACTTGACCAGCCCCCTCAAGCACTCAACGAACTCCCAAAGCCCCGTCTCAACAACAATCTGTCTCGGACTCGGCAAAGCTCCTCGGCCCGCATCCGGAAGCCGATCCCACAAGTCAACCACGGACTCCACTGATCCTCGAGTCTTCATTTTGTTCAGCTGCTCCGTCACAAAACGGTTTCCGCCCTGCAAAAAAAAAAAGAGAGAAAATGTCAAAAAAAAATTGCATTTGCACAAAAAAAAAAGCATACACATGCATTAAAAAAAAAAAAAAATTTCGGCAGCATAACGGCATGCGATAGACATAGCCCCATTTTTCTCACAGAAAAGACAGTTTTCAACAAATTCCATTCAACAATTTTCAATAAAAAAAAATGCATACATGCATATCCTACAAGAAGTTGACGGAAATAAAACCCCGTCCCATTTTCTAAAAAAGAAAAAAAATGCATACATGCATATCATCCATCTTACATGCAACGGGAGGAAAAATCCGTCCCACTTTTCAAAAAAAAAAAATCCTAAACATACATACATCTCATATTGACAAAATGCCCATTCTTTCCAAACAAAATGCATGCATTGCATCATTCATCAATATCAATATTCAATTTCAAAAAAAAAAATCATCATCAACATGCAATATTCAAATTTCAAAAAAAAAAATCAAAGTCACAATTCACAATTTTCGAATTTTCACATGCAATTTTCGGATACAAAAAAAAATAATGGCGAAAAGGCCAATTCTTTCTCCAAGCAAAATGCATATTTTGGGATACCCACATAATCATTGCAACATGCAAAGCATCAAAATCAAAATTCAAAGCCAAGAATATCAATCATTCGAATTTTTTAAAAAAAAATTCAAAAATCACCCAAAATTCAAATTTCAAACAAGAAATCAACAAAGGGATCAAAGGGTTTCAAAGTATACCGTTCGGAGATTCGAATCCGAAGCCCAATGTTGCCAAGCATCGGGGTAGGGCTCCTCCGCAATCGATTGCGAAAGATTGTAATGCCTCCTCATCCGGACGAGCTCCAATCGTCTCTCCGCCACCGGGCCACGTCCTTGGCCTTGAAAAACACCTTCCCCGTGTTCCATTGCTCGAAAATCGAAGAAATCGGAGGAATTTTCAAGCTTTTTGAGCAACAATGGCTTCCTTCTCTCGGTTTCTCTCTCTCTGCTCTCGGATTTTCAGAAAACTGAATGGGGAAGAGGAAGGGCGTTGGCCCTAATTAATACCCCTGGTTTTCAAACCCTCTCCGCGCGGACAGGATTGCAAGGGTCAAAATGACCCTTTTGCCCCTTAAAATTCCAGGACTCTGCAATTCAGTCCCCAACTTGACAGAGTTAACAAAGTTAACCAAAGTCAGCCCCTTGTCAAGAAAATCATTCCCGGCAGTAAAACGTAAGACCGATCTCCCCGAGAAAGATAACGAGATCCCGTATCTTTCATCAAAATCATTCCCCGGCAGTCAAACGTAAGACCGATTTCCCCGAGAAAGATAACGGATCCCGTATCTTTCATCAAAATCATTCCCCGGCAGTCAAACGTAAGACCGATTTCCTCGAGAAAGATAACGAGATCCCGTATCTTTCATCAAAATCCTTCCCGGCAGTCAAACGTAAGACCGATCTCCCTGAGAAAGATAACGAGATCCCGTATCTTTCATCAAAATCCTTCCCGGCAGTAAAACGTAAGACCGAGTGCCCCGAGAAAGATAACGGATCTCGTATCTTTCATCAAAAATCAATCTCCGGCAGTAAAACGTAAGACCGAGTGCCCCGAGAAAGATAACGAGATCCCGTATCTTTCATCAAAATCCTCCGGCAGTAAAACGTAAGACCGATCTCCCCGAGAAAGATAACGAGATCTCGTATCTTTCATCAAAATCCTTCCCGGCAGTAAAACGTAAGACCGAGTGCCCCGAGAAAGATAACGGATCCCGTATCTTTCATCAAAATCATTTCCGGCAGTAAAACGTAAGACCGATCTCCCCGAGAAAGATAACGGATCTCGTATCTTTCATCAAAAATCAATCTCCGGCAGTCAAACGTAAGACCGACTTTCCCCGAGAAAGATAACGAGATCCCGTATCTTTCATCAAAATCTTCCACGGCAGTCAAACGTAAGACCGACTTTCCCCGAGAAAGATAGCGGAATCCCGTATCTTTCATCAAAATCATTTCCGGCAGTAAAACGTAAGACCGATCTCCCCGAGAAAGATAACGGATCTCGTATCTTTCATCAAAAATCAATCTCCGGCAGTCAAACGTAAGACCGACTTTCCCCGCGAAAGATAACGAGATCCCGTATCTTTCATCAAAATCTTCCAGCGATCGAAACGTAAGACCGAGTTCCCGAGAAAGATAACGGAATCCCGTATCTTTCATCAAAATCATCAAACGACAGTCAAACGTAAGACCGACTTTCCCCGAGAAAGATAACGAGATCCCGTATCTTTCATCAAAATCTTCCACGGCAGTCAAACGTAAGACCGAGTGCCCCGAGAAAGATAACGGATCCTGTATCTTTCATCAAAATCCTTCCCGGCAGTCAAACGTAAGACTGAGTGCCCCGAGAAAGATAATGAAATCTCGTATCTTTCATCAAAATCCTTCACGGCAGTCAAACGTAAGACCGATTTCCTCGAGAAAGATAACGAGATCCCGTATCTTTCATCAAAATCATCCAACGGCAGTCAAACGTAAGACCGATTTCCCCGAGAAAGATAACGAGATCCCGTATCTTTCATCAAAATCATCCAACGGCAGTCAAACGTAAGACCGATTTCCCAGACGAATACGTCTGATTTTCCCCAGCAAAGGCTAACGAAATCCCCAGCAAAGTTAACGGAATCCCAAAAGCCAGCGAAATCTCGAGTAGAACTCGAACTACGAAAGGGCTTGATTCCCACTAGGGATACGTAGGTAGCCTATCATTAGGTCCAGCCCCTCGACCAAAACGGTCACCCTCTCCTTCGGCAGCAGACGAAGTCCACCGAAAGGCCATTTCAAATTAAGGTCCGAGGCACCTAAAACGCCATCTCCAAGGTTCGAGGCACCTAAAACGCCATCTTCAAGGTTCGAGGCACCTAAAACGCCATCTCCAAGGTTCGAGGCACCTAAAACGCCATCTCCAAGGTTCGAGGCACCTAAAACGCCATCTCCAAGGTTTGAGGCACCTAAGACGCTATCACTAGAAAGCGATAAATCACAAAAATCCCCAGCAGAGCGGATAGCCATCAGACCGAAAATGATCATTCCTATCCCCAGCAGAGCGGATAGCCATCAGACCGAAAATGGTCATCTCTTATCCCCAGCAGAGTTTCTTTCCAGCAACCAGGTTCGAGGCACCTAAAACGCCATCATCTCCGGGGTCAAAGACCCGAACTACGGCAGCTTGATTCCCATTCGGGATACGTAGGTAGCCTATCGCTAGGTTCAGCCACCCGATCACTCGATCATCCCGCCAAATATGGAGCCTTACTCTTATCGACGACCCCGCTTCCTTCGAAAGCGCCGTCGCCGAGGGGCTACTGTAAGTGCTCCAATTTGAGCTTGTTAGAATTTTCGTTAGAAAATTAACGAAAGTTATAACATTTCTAACAATTCCTAACAATCCTAACTTTTCTAACAAAGTGAGGGTAAAATGGGCATTGTTATTTAAGGTTAAACCTTAAAAAGAATCTTAAAAAGAAAAACAAAAGAAGAAAACCATAAATAGAAATGCTGGAAACATAAACTGGCTGTTTAATTTGAATTTCAAAAAGAAATATTCCTCTTGTCCAAAGCTGGAGCTGCATTTAATGAACAGTGCACGCCAAGCAACCCTATCCGCGCGGACATGTATGTAAAATTCAGAGGGCTATAAATTGAGCCCTCCAGTCACAAAAATAAGGAGGAACAACACCAATTGCACCGAACCTCTGGCGAAATATAGAGAGAAAACAGTGAGAATTCTTCAAGAATTGTCACCATTTTCTCTCCAATCTTTCCCAACTCACACTCATCCACTCACTCTCATACTTAAGCCTTAAACACTCATACACTCAAGCCAAAAACTCAAGAACACAAGGAAGATTGGTAAACCCTCCTCCTCCTTACCCTAAACTCCAACCATGCATGGATTTGCAAACTACAAAATGTAGTTCTTTCATCTTCTTGCTTTAGATCTAAGAAGATCACCATGGAAGACCATCTCCATGGATGATCTTCTACAAAGATCAACATTATTTTCAAGTTCTCTTACTTTCTTACAAAGAAAACTCATTTTCAAAACCCTAAAAACCATTTTCAAGCATAAAATCTCATTTTCTAAGGATAAAAATCCCCTTCCCAAGCAAATGAAATGCTTAATCCTAATGTACCCCAAGGATGGTTTGGTATAGTTGATTCACCACTAAAATGTCTAGTGATCACTAACCAAAACCTAGGGAAATGGGGACAAGCATGGATACAAAACCCCCCTTAAAATCATATTTTCTCTCTTGGGAAGTTGCTGTCCAGTAGCAATTTTCCCAGACCTCAGTCCATTGTCTTAATTTTTGGACACAGATGAACTTGGAATTTGGTGTTGACTACAAAACACTTTTTGTAGCCAACATCCAGATCTTTCCATACATATTTTTACTTTATTTTTTGGGTGAGTAAAACTCCTCTTTTCAAATTTTCTTTCAGAGGCTAGTTCATCAGCTTCTGAGAATCCAGATCTCATATCTGAGGTTTCCAGAAGTTTTTGACCCATCAAATCTTCTCCAAAATGGAAAATTCCTTCGCACAAATTTTATTTAAGGTGTCTAGAACAACTTTCATTCTCTGAGTTTATCCAGATTATGAAGTTTTAAGACCCTTGAATCCATTTCAAAGTCAAAGGTCCACTGCCTTTTTCATTCTGGCAGAAATGGCTCTCAACTTCAAAAGGTCTTTTGAGTACCAAATCTCAATACAAAAATCTTCCAAAAAATCATGGGATCAGTTTAAAGTCTTGAAAAGATATCCCAATTTTTACTTTTCTGAGTTTTAAAGTATTTTGGCCAAAACACACACACACACACACAAATGATTTTTAGCTTGGAAGACTCGTTTTACGAGGCATTCCGGGTGCACACTAACGTCCTTCCCGGCGTGTAACATGACCTCCGAACCTAAATCTCTGATCTCGGGCTTTTTTCAAAGTTTTGGCCCTCAAAATAAAAATGGCGTGGCGACTCCGTTTCGTTGATTTTTTCAAACAAAAATGGGAAAATTTTCGGACACACATTCATCACAATAGGGTATAGGGATATAGGGTATAGTGTATAGGGTATAGGGTATAGGGTATAGTGTATAGGGTATATGGTATAGTGTATAGTGTATAGGGTATAGTGTATAGGGTATAGTGTATAGGGTATAGTGTATAGTGTATAGTGTATAGTGTATAAGGTATAGGGTATAGGGTATAGGGTATAGGGTATAGGGATATAGGGTATAGTGTATAGGGTATAGGGTATAGGGTATAGTGTATAGGGTATAGGGTATAGGGTATAGGGTATAGGGTATAGTGTATAGTGTATAGGGTATAGGGTATAGGGTATAGTGTATAGTTGTAAGTACCCAAATCTGGCTCATGCCTTCCGGTTAATTTTCCCGACATTTCGGTAAGTTTCCCGGTAATTCCCCGGACCTTCCTAGTGTTCCGGAAATGTCCTGGAGCAGTCCCAAATTAAAATTAAGGGCTGAAGGGAGCCTTCCTAATTAAGAAACACGTTTTTCTTAATTAGGGAGAAGGTTCTAGAATAATGCCACCTTGCATGGTTCTAGAATGCTGAGTCACAATGGATAAGACCGCACGGCCTCATTTGCAAAGGGCCTGCAGCCGCACGGCTTCATTAGCCTTATCCAGACTACCTATAAATAGAGCCCTCCTCTACCCATTTCAACACACACAATATATGAGAAAAATACACAATACACTCTGAAATACGTGAAGAAACTGCTGGGAATTCAAGAAGAAGAAGAAGGAAGGCCAAGAAGCTACATCCCTCCTCCTTGAAGACCAAAGATCGACCTCTCCTCCTAGCTCCGTCCCGAGAAGCAAAGGAAGTCATTGGTAACCTCGCACGCCCTATCCTTGCATCCTAATTGCTTTATAACTTGCTCATTGCATTCATATATCTTGCTTGGGATTTGGTAGCTTAAAGATCACATCTTTATCATCCCCTTCCCCTTTTTGCATGCATTAAGACCTCATTTGTCATAAAAATGTAGTCTTTTTCATAAAGGTGCATCCTTTGCACCTAAAATCCCTATTTTCCAATAAAAATGTTATCTTTATGCATCATTTGCATATAAAGATCAAATCTTTTTCAATAAAAATGCATCCTTTGCATCAAAACCCCCTTTTCTAATGCATCATTTGCATAAAAATCCTATCTTTATGCATCATTTGCATAAAGATCATTTCTTTCAATCAAAAAGCATCATTTGCTAAAACCAAAATGTCATCTTTTCATTAAAGAGTCATTTTTCATGCATTCCCCCCTTTTCCCCTAACCTTGGAACGGACCGGTGTAAAAGTTCTCATCTTTGCATCGTTCCTTCCATTAAAGGTTCATGATTTCTTTAGGAAAAGGATAACCTTGAACCCTATATCTCCAATTATCGTTTAAGAATGAGTATGAAGCCTCTATACGAGCTCGACCGTCTTAAAGCGTAGGATTGATGGGCTAAGGACATTCCTTCCTAAAGAACCTCATCTTTGACCAAAAGAGAGTCATTCTCTCGATCACGCAAGTCCCGAGGGTCCCGAGGTTTAAAATGCGATGATCATAAGTCATAAGATGAGGACGGGATCATAATCCCAAATACATAAATTCCAAGAAATCCCGAGCGACAACCAACAAATGGTTTGTACGTCCGGAAGACAACTTGGGACATTCCCCCCTTTTATTTTCAAACACATGCACACAAAGAAAGCACGCAAGCAAACACGATTAATGAAATCTCGGGAGACTTGCTCCGGCAAGGCACTTTGGGTGAACGCCAAACGTTCTTCCCAAGGGGTAACTTAACCTCCGAACCCATAAAACCTTTTTTTCAAAGTTTTGAGGTAATCAAAATGGCGTGGCGACTCCGTTTTTCAATTAACTCGGATGTCTTCAAACTCGCGTGAATTCCAATAAACAAAAATTTTGGGCACACATTCACAGTTTGGCGACTCCGCTGGGGATAATCCCAAAGGAGAAAAGCTTTATATTTCAAAACAAAAATCGATACTTGGTATATAGGTGGACCCCACTTACCCTTCCTGTATCGCTCCCTAACCCGGGGCTTGGGATAACAAGGTGGTTTAACAATCCCACGTACCAGTATCCCTTTTTTCGAAAAAAAATAATAATTTTGAAAAAATAAGAAAGCTTTTCCCTTTGAGCGGGTTAGACTCCCGTCGTCGATTTCATTAATCGTGCTTGCTTTCTTTACCTTGCATTGCATCATTTGCATCTTGGAATCTGTGCATACTTCGAACGGGAAACAACCCGAAAAATAGCAAAAGGAGTGGAACACGGAAAATTGATCCATGCGGTCGTACGGCTAATCCTCATAGGATTCGACTATACGACCTCGGTGGCAATTCCACCAGGAAAAATCATGGTTAATCGGCGAGTCCTAGCGGCTTGGGGCTACTCGGCTCCATGAGGCCAGGGCTTCCCGAGAAAAATTTACGTGCTTATGTGTTGCATTTTCCCCGTCCCGAAAATCATTCCTTTAAAACACATTTATGAAAATCTCTGTTTTAACTCAAAAAGGAACATTTTTAGGAGACCGCACACTACGCGCACTTTGATATATCTGTACACTTTTGCACGCACGTCCTTCAAACCCGAGGGTGGTTCCAGTGCGATCACGGACTGACCTTACGATGCTCCCGGGCGCGCACGGAATCATCCCAACCTCCCCATGGCGGCCGGTGTCGACCAATACACGGTCCGTGTCACACGTTTCAAAAAACCGTGACTTTTGGTTGGTTTTTGGTCTAGTCCGTGTCATATAGCCCGGTTGCATACCCACGTAAAGGTCAAGCCTTAGCTCATAACGGAAGCCAAGATTTTCGCTCAAGCGAAATTACGCGAAATTCCGACAAGGAAAAATCGGTGGGATCTTGACTCCGACATTGACTATTGACCTTGACCCGCACGGAATGTGTAAGAGTCAAGACCGAGTCTTTGCCAAAAAATCAAAAGATCTTTCGCTCAAGCGAAGCTACGCAAAATTCCGACAAGGAAAAATTGGCAAGATCTTGACCGGCATTGACTTCGATTCGACTCACGCACTTTGCGTATGCAACGAAGTTCAATGTGACCTTTGTGTCATCCGGCTTTTACCGCCCGACCCATGCCTATTATATTCTCGGACATTACCGAAAGTCAAAAACCATCATTCGCTCAAGCGAAACTCTGTCAAAGATCCGTCAAGGCAGAGAGACGAGACTTTCCCGGTATTGCCTTGACTATAATCCGCATCGCTCGTGCGTTGAAAGGTCCTATGACCCGCTAGACCCGATAGGAGCGTTCTTTACTCTCGGTCGGTGGGATCCGCGTGCCCTATAGGACCCTCGCCGGGGATCCACCTGGGAGGTCGAAATACGGGTGGAATACGAGGGGCTTATAGACGTAGTGACGGAACCCGGCGATCCGGGATCTAGTGTAGTTACGAAAAAGAAGGGCAAACCCCCTTTTCCAACCAAATAGATATTAATAAAAGACAACATTTTAAGTAAACTTGAAGATTCTAATTTGCATATTGCACAGGCCTTGACCTAAACACCTACCCCGAGTCTAAACCTTTCCTATCCCTTTCCGCGGCGAGAAAGAAGTGGGTGAGAACACCGGGTCGGCGACTTGTTAGCGCGAGAATCCTCGGAACGGTTCGCGAGAATCCTCGGTTTCATCGGTTCGGAGAGTCGAGAATGACCGATTTGATGACGATCTTTGGTTTGGGTAACCAGATGACTAGGGAAGAAGAGCTAGCCTATAACCAATGCCCTCCCCCATCTTCATATAACCCATCGCCAAAGACTGTCCTTTCTCAGTCTTCTCCAATACCCCAAGCTGTTAGGGTCCCGACACCCTCACTTCCTCTGCATCTCCCCATGGGACCCTTTTCCTACTTTCAGCCAGAGTCAAATTTCCCTATCTTGGAATCCCAGTGCCAGTTTGACCTTTCCAATTTTGTCAACGCCTGTGAATTTGCCTACCTCTCAGACAGCTACAGCGAAGAGTCGGTCGGGAATGAGAATAGGAATGGGTGGATTTACAGTGATGATGACAGTTCAGTAGAAGGAATGGACTTGGAGCCAACGGAAGTGAAACCCGAAGGGCAAGATGAGGCAGAAAGCCACAGACCTGGAATAGGGGATGAAATCACTTCAAAGTGTGTCTGCAGCCTATGCAAAGGCTCGGAGAAGGATGAGGCAGTGTATGAGTCCTATATCCTAGAGTTCAATACTCCGTACAAGGACTTGGTAGGTGAATGGAGAGACTTGATCGAAGCTTTAGCCAAAAGAGGGAAGTGGGCTCCTCCCACCGATCTAGAACATGTAAGCGTCGCCGAAGCCAAACTCTCATCAGGAAGGGTAGACTCTATCACCGTGTTAGTAGTCACTCCCGAAACTTGGTACGAAGAAGAATGTATGGATGCCTTGGAAAGAGTCACGAGTTTAGAGGCGACCCCGGTCCCTTTATGTCCTACGATGATAATGACGTCTTCCTGGTAATCCCTAAGCCCGAGGAAGAGTCGAGATACCCCTCATATGGCGTCAAGTATCCCGACTGCTTTTGCCCTCATTGGTCATAAGAGCCAAGACGAAAGTTCCCACGAGAGCTACCGTAGTGACACGATGAAGACACGGTCGAAGTGCGGAAGGGACAATAGAGGAGTGGTTAGCCCGAAGCCAAAAAGCCCGGAAAATATCTCGACGGTAAGGAAAAGGAACCCGCCATGAGGTTTGACCCGCGAGAAATCCTTATTGATGATGGAATTTCCCATTTCGGAAAATGTTTGGCCAATGTCCAAGATGCCGTCAAAAGGTTGACCCCGGGGAAAGAAAAAGACATGCTTGACGGTGATGAGGAATGTGATCCTACTGTTAAAGAAGTTGCTAGGTTCGGATGAGAAAGCCATTTGCCAAGCTCCAAACTCCGGAAGTGATAATTCTTGTTGCATGCCGACTTTGAAAAGTTTGAATGAGGCTGTGAAAGCTTTAAACGGAGAATGTGAAAAGGTCAAAAAGCCGGTAACACAGGACCCGGTTCGGGAAGCCGCCTATGCTTCCGACGGCACGTCAATCGGATCAATCGGCGAGAATTGGCCATACGCCGGTAAGAATCCGCCTCGACTTTGAAAGAATTGTGAGAATCCTCCAGTAGGAATAATGACCAAGGAAAATCCAATGTCTATGTGATGACTCGGTGCGGACAGATGAGTATTGAGCGGCCTAAGGGTGACAAAAGGAATGCCGTCTCGGAACCAAAGACGAGATAAAAGACCTTATAAGCCGAAGCGTAAAAGCTCGACTCGATAAGGAGGATCCGGTCCTAACTCGGTTGAAGTGTACCCAAGCCAATATCTCCTTATGGTCCCTGTTAACCTCCTCATACCCTCATAAGTTGAAGCTAGAAGAAAGTTTGGCCAAGACCATGGTGCCCATAGATGTCACCCCGGATGAGGTCGTCCAAATGATTGGAAATATCCACTACGGAAACATCATTACCTTCACCGAATTGGACTGCCAAAGTATGGGGCTAGCCACAACGAACCTCTTTACATCACGGTCCGGTTAGAAGAGCGTCGATTGCCACGAGTACTAGTTGACGGGGGTGCAATGAATGTCTTGCCGGCTAAGATGATGGATTTATTGGATGCGAAGCCAACGGACTTAAAGCCTTCTAGTCGAGACTATTAAGGCCTATGACTCCACCGCACGATCGGTTTTGGGGATCGCCACTCTCAAGATGTGGTTCGGAAAAAAGGTCATGGATGTTGATTTTCAAGTTATTGACATTCCGATTTCATTTCTTGCCTTCTTTGGGACGGCCTTGGATCCACCGGATAAACGGGGTAGCCTCTACTTTGCATCGGTGCGTCAAATTTCAGTCGAGTGATGGAACTATCACCACCATTTATGGGGACAGTGTCACGGTAGAAGGAACCAGCACCGGGGATATCCCGATATTGGAGATCAAGCACGATGATGAAGGGTTAGCATTGACCGGATTCTCCGTAGCTTCTTCCAAGGCACAAGTGTGTTGCACTGACCTCACCACTACTTCCGATAAAATCCCTCCTGCCATGAGAATGATGCGAAAAATGAGCTATCTGCCGGGACTTGGATTGGGTAGAAGACTTCAAGGTCGTAACACCATCATTGATGTGAAGGAGCAGACTACCAGATATGGCTTGGGGTACAAACCGAACTCTCGGGATGCTAGAAAAGCTAAAGGCACGAAAGGTGAAGGGGTCCAGCTCCATCCTTACAGTCTGTCATTGACCCATTACTTTATAAAAGGAGGGACACAATATGATGAAAGTGATCGCCAGATCTCCTTGCAGAAAATCCTTCTAGAGAACCTTGAGAAAGTTAGGGGAAAGCCAGCCAATCCCGTTCGAAGAATGTTCCTTGATTTGCCAGATATCCACAGGGCCACCACTACCGTTCGGAATGAGTACGTCTTCAAAGAAAATCCGGCCGGTGTCAAAGAGTCGGCATCGGGACAATGGACTTCTCCGCCTTTGAGTTAGCTCTTCCAAAGATCAACCGGATAGACGGCGCCGGCGGTGAAGACGATCGATGGGGTTTGCAAGAGTTGTTTGACGAAGAAGCACAAATCCCGAGACTTGATCGACTTCGGTTCGAGATGATGAGATAGTTGCCGTTATTGGAGACGATGGTGAAAGTCATTTTGATCCTCGCACTTTGGTAACTAAGACGTAAATGCCATTGAAGAATTGGGAGACATTCTCGGGACCAATAGCCGATCGACGGCAAATGATCACGGAGCTTGGATTGGTACCCGTCCTCCTCGGCCGGTCGTGTCAAACACCCTGTCGTCTATTCGGTTGAGTCGGGAATCTTCGAATTCCGAGTCCTCGAGTCATCCGAAGGCCTCACGCCCGAGGATTATGAAAATGTAATCGATGTCATCTTTCCCCTTATTTTGAATGAAATGACAAATCTTTATGATTATCCTCTTATTGCCAACTTAACAAATGATAAATTAACTCAAAACTTAACAACAGTTAATAATGAATCATTTGAACAAGATGCAAACACACTAAACGAACAATACATTAAAGAAATCTTTAAGCGGGTTTCGAAAAGAGGAAAACCGGGCCCAAGCTGCCGAGGAGGTTTTGATAAGTGTGAACTTGGGTACTATTGAGGAACCTAAAGAGACACAAAGATTGGAAGCTTCTTCCGAGGGGTTGAAAGGGACGGATTGATCGAGCGCGCTTTCAGAGAATACGTCGACGTGTTTGCATGGTCATACAAGGATATGCCGGGGCTAGACGGTTCGATAGTAGAGCACGAGAATCCCTCTAGCACCGAGATGCTAAGCCGGTAAAGCAAAAGCGAGAAAGATTAAGCCGGAATGGTCTCTACGGGTCAAAGAAGAAATTGAGAAGCTATCGCGGGTAGGGTTCATCGAGTTATTGAATACCCGACATGGTTGTCCAACATCGTGACCGTAACCAAGGCCAATGGGAAGGTGCGCCGCTGTGTGGATTTCCGAGATCTGAACAAGGCCGGCCCCAAAGACGACTACCCTGCGCCAAACATAGACATCTGGTGGACTCCACTTTGCCAACTACGAAGTCAAATCCTTCGTTGATGGTTTTGCGAGCTACAACCGGATCAAGATGGCCGAGGAAGACCAAGAAAAGACTGGCCTTCACCACACCATGGGAACCTACTTTGTTATACGGTAATGCCATTCGGGCTCAAGAATGCCGGGGCTACTTACCGAAGGGCGGCGGACCGCGCTTTTTCATGACATGATCCACAAGGAGATTGAGGTCTACGTAGATGACATGATAATCCACTCCAAAGGAGAGGGTGGGCGGCACTTTGTTGACCTACGAAAATTCTTTGAGAGGCCGAGACAAGATTCCATGAGACTAAACCACGCGAATGCACCTTCGGAGTGACAAGGGGAAAAGTGCTCGGGTACATGGTCACGGAGCGAGGTATAGAAGTTGACCCCGAAAGATCAAAGCCATCATGGATATGAGGCCACCTCAAACCCAGGACGAAGTCAAGAGCTTCATGGGTAAATTGCGAGTACATTAGCCGTTTCGTCAATCAGTTGACCACTATGTGCGAGCCCATCTTCAAGCTCATGAAGAAGAATGTGGACACAGAATGGACCGAAGAATGCCAGGATGCCTTTGACCATATCAAGGCATACTTAGTACATCCCCCGGTACTATGCCCCCCACATAGACAGAAGCCTCTTGCTCTATCTCACCATCTGTACACGGCGGTTGGGGCTATGCTTGCTCGGGAGAAGAAAGAATCTCGGGTAGAAAACGCCATTTACTTTGTCGGTAGGAAGCTACGGGGAGTGAGCTCAATTACTCGGCATGTGAAAAGACTTGTGCGGGAGGCTGATGCAGGTAGTCGGCAAGTTGAAGCATTATATGCAAGCCCGCCTGTGAATTTGGTCTCGAAAATGGACACCATCAAGTACATCTTTGACAAGCCTTCCCTCTCGATGCGTCTAGCGAAGTGGTCCTTCTTCTTGGCGATACGACATCAACTATGTGACCGGAAAGGCCATCAAGGGTCAAGCATTGTCGGATCACTGGCGAATTTCCCGATAATGAAGACGAGAGGGCACGAACCCCAATTTCCGGATGAAGGGATCTTTGCGGTTGAGCACGAAAATAGATGGCAATTGTTCTTTGGCGTAGCCGCTAACAAAGAGGAAATGGTGTAGGAATGCTATTGGTCGATCCGAAAGATGAGCATACCCCCATAGCCCTCAAGTTGAACTTTCTGCCACGAACAATGTCGCCGAGTATGAAGCCCGCATTCTTTGGTTTGGAGGCTGCCTTAGAAAGAAATGTCAAGGAGCTCGAAGTTTACGGAGACTCGGCCACGATCATCAACCAAGTCTCCAACAAGTGGAAGACTCTGTAGACCCTAATCTGCAACGGTATCATGCCCATATGGAGGAGTTGGATCGGGCTCGAGAGAAGTGACTTTCCACTACTTGCGAGGGAAAAGAACAGATTCGCAGATGCCCTAGCTACTCTAGCTTCATTGGTAGAGATCCCCGAGGGAAAAGCCATAAAGCCCTTCGTAGTGGGTAGAAGAGAAGCCCCACCTTTCGTTGTGAAGTGGACTGGGACCCGAGCCTATAAAGGAACCTGGTACAATCGTATTTACCAATTCCTCAAAGACGGAGAGTCGGTTTCAGACGAAGAAGGTAGACGAAGAAGGTGTCGAGCCAAGAGCTTACAAGCCCTGAAAAGGTTGGCTTCTCATTATGTCATTCTAGGAGGCAACCTATACAAGAAGCGGTATCAAGGACCACTCCTCTTATGTGTCACTCAAGAAAGAGCCAAAGAGTTGATGACTGAAGTCCACAATGGTCCCTGCGGTCCTCACATGAATGCCGAGCCCCGATGCAAGTGATCCTCGAATGGGTTACTCTTGGATCTCCATGGAAACAGATCGCGTTCGACGTCCGAACCTCGCGACAAATGCCGCCGGTTTGCCAACCTCAACCATCTCCCACCTCATGACCCGTACCGCATGACGACTCCTTGGCCGTTTGCAACTTGGGGCATTGACGTGATAGGGAAAATATCCCCGACCGGGAGCAATGGGCACGAGTTCGTGTTGGTAGCCATCGACTACTTCACCAAGTGGGTAGAGGACAAGTCCTACAAGGTCCTCACTTCCGAGAAAAGTGGCCCGGTTCATCAAAGAAAACATAATGTGCGTATATGGGGTGCCCAACGAGATCATTTCGATAATGGGTCACACTTTGAAGGAGACTCGGCGAGATAGACTCGCCGTCGAATTCGTAGTTACTCGCCACAAGTCGTCCCCGCATGCACCTCGGACCAATGGAGCCGTGGAAGCCGCTAATAAGACACTCGAGCGGATCATCCGAAAGATGGCCACCCGTGGTCGTGATTGGCCCGAAAAGCTGCACCTAGCACTGCGGGGCTACGTAACGTCTGTCGAATGGCCACGGGAGGAACTCCTTTTGCCCTAACTTACGGGATGGAAGCAGTGTTACCGGTGGAGTTGGAAATCCCGTCATTAAGGGTCCTCCCGGAAAACAGTTGTCAATGAAGTGGAATGGTTCTTGCGCAAACCGGCATGATGAGTTAGCCCCGCTTGACGAGAGAAGGCTAAAAGCCATGGAACACACCCGAGCCTACCAGAGGCGAATGGCCGTAGCGTTTGATAAAAAGTCAAGGCCAGAGACATCAAAGAGGGCGACTTAGTGCTGAAAGTAAAGCCCCTACCGAGACAACCCCGGGAAAATGGGAACCCGTCTGGATCGGCCCTTATGTGGTGCGAGAAGATGCGTCGGGGAGGAGCAATGAAGCTTGCGGAGACTTGGATGGCAATCCCTTTGTCCACCCGGTCAACGGTGATAAACTCCGAAGATACTATGTCGATAAAAAAAAAAAAAAGAAAAAAATAATATAAAAAAAAAAAAAGAAAAGTGCAAAAAGAGTAATGCCCAAATAGGCCGAAAACCCCAAAAAGGGCGGTCTAGGCAAAAGACAAATGGTTGCACATAAAAAAAAAAAAAAAAAAAAAAAAAAAAAAAAGTGCAAAAAGAGTAATGCCCAAACTAGGGCCGAAACCCCAAAAAGGGCGGTCTAGGCAAAAACAAATGGCTGCACATAAAAAAAATTGGTTCACCAGAATGAACTACGTAGACCTGAGCCCCTTAGCCTTTCTTGTAAAAGGGGAACGTAGGCAGCCATATATGGTTCGGTCTAAACAATAAAAAGGACAATCAAGCTTCCATGAAGTGCGTCCTAAATAATAAAGGGTATTTCAGTTTTCATAAAACGGGTCCCAATAAATAAAGACATTTGAATTTCCATGAAATGTGTCTTGATTAATTTTTAAAATAATATTTCTTGTTCATTAACAAGTTAAAAACTTCTTGATGAGTTCAAGCACGGTCTACCTCTTAACTCCGCTAACCTGCTAAAAAGATCTAAAATACAATAAAATGCCTAAATAAACTAATGTGTTTGCAAATGGCAATAAGAGGATCTTGAGAAAAGACTTGTCAGTCGTCATTCGCTGAGTCTTCTTCAGTCTTCTTCCCTTTTCCTCGACCTCGTCGAGTCTTCTTCCTTTTCTTCTCAATAATGTCGGTATCCCTCATCCCGACCTCTGGTATCCTCACTGGAGCCTCTACCAACCCCGTGTCAATGAGCGCTCTCTATATGAGCACGAGTCCGCACCTCCTCCCTCCGAGCCTCGCCAAAGGAGCGACCTCGGACAATCTCTTGTACCGAGCCTCCATATCTCGACCAAGTCACCCGACCGGTTATGGCAATTGCCTTAGCCTCGGCCTCTCCTCGAGTCCTACTCGAGTCACGATCGGCTCCCAATAAAGCTCGACGTCTATCCTCCAAGATAACCCGAGTCGCTCCCATCTCCCTCTCGTACTGGGCACCAAGTAGACAAGTGGTCAAGATGGTGCTCTTCCCGCTCCCGAAGATAGACCCGGGTGGGAAAGCAAGATATGTCCAAGCCCTCGAGAAGAAAGAGAAGCCGGCCGGATCTCTCATATCCAATGACACCACCTCCATGGTCCGGATGTCCTCCCAATCACTCAATGGCTCCTATAAAGCTCCAAACCGCCCGGATACCAAGCAGGTATGTAGAAGGACGACCGCGAGTAATCCCTGAACCCTCACAAAGATAAGACTCCCGAAATATCCTCCCGGGTCCGCAACCTCCAATGTGGTATCCACCAACGGATGTCCGAAGTGGATAGCCTAGCCATCATCGGCTCCCAGCCTACCCCTGTTCCTCGCCGCCTAGGTGCACCTCTCCGAGAAATCACCCAAGGGCACCGAGTCGGCAAAGCCCCGTGCAAAGCCCCGAGCCTCTCCCGTAGCCACAGAGTCAACATAGCCGACTCCCGGACCTCATGAAACGGTCTCCCGAGCCATCCTATCAATCCCATGAAATGTCTCTCCCAAAACTAGCGGGACAATATCCTTCTCGGCCGCAGCCTCTCGACCATGTCCAAGAGGCCACTATGACAGATCCCCACTGACTCAAGAAGTGAACAGAATAGAGAATACGCAGAGAATGAAAGCATCCATAGCCACCGTGGTCGCAGCCATATCCGGAGACCCAAACCTGCCCGGGATATCGAAAGGTCAATCCTATCCGGCTACCATCATCCTCTCACCCTCTCCCAAAGGAATCTGCGCAAAAGATGCAAGCTTTACCGTCACCGGCGCGTCTCCGATCGCCGGAATAGATATAGCCTCGCCTCGGGACCCCCAATCAAGGATCTGAAGTCTTCGTGCGTTGGGACAATTTCGTTGTAAGAGAAGCGAGAAACATGTCTCCTGACGTCCTGTAACTTTGCCGCGGCTCTCAACAGGTCCCAATCGGGCGGGAGATCCCTCAAATGCCATAAAGACTTGATCTTGAAGGAAGAATCAAGCGGTCCCTTGTGATTTTGGAAGTTGTGTCTCGCCCAAGATTGAAGACCGGATAGAAAATGGTCTCGCTTCCCCCTTTGCAATCTGACGGGCTTCTCCATCGCAAAGTGTTCAAAGATGGTGCTTTTAGGTCCAAAATATGCTCTGGGAACAATTGGGACAAGTCTAGAGTGAAAATGAAATGAAATGGCCAAGCCTTGCTTTTATTCGTAAAATAACCAGCTCGAGACAGAATCGTAAGCCGCACGGCTTCATTTTGCCCTCAAGGCCATGCCGCACGGCTACATTAGCCCTCTCGCAGAAAAATTTCTGCAAAGCGGCCAAAGTTGCTGCCCAAGGGAGTTTTCACCCCACTTTTTCAACCAAAACCTGTACAGAAAAATATCCAGAAGCCATTCAAGCATTTATACACCATTATAAATCATTTTGGCCCAGTTTCAGCCCCAATTCCAAGCAAAAAAGTCGCCCCAAGGCTCAGATAATATGCAAATTGAGAAAGCATAAATTAGAAAAGTAAACAAAACATAAATACAATGTTTTCGCCCCATCGGCGCCCAAATAAAGCGAAAAATAAACAAAGTGTGCATAAAAATTGTTCATTGTTTGTTTTTGTTCCAAATCTATTCTAGAGACCTCTTAGGCCTCCGATTCTTCTTCCTCCTCATCGCTGCTCAGCTCATAAATGCTAGTCTCCCTCATCAAGTCCTCCTGGTCGCTCAAGTCAGACAAATGGACATTATCGTGCCCGTACTCGGCCACCGCTCCGTAATGTCGGGCGTTGGGTCCCCGCCCCGAGGCATGGCACCGGGAAGAGTACTCCGAGGCCGATGAGGTAGACGCCGTGCCCCCGACGTGCCGTCTCTTGCGCCCAGGCTCCTGTGCATCCGTGCCCGCCTTCGAAGCGCGAGGCCGGCTTCCTCGTAAGAGAGGCAGAGCACATGTCCTTCCGGCCCTATTCTGCCGACCGGCCTATCGTAAGTGCGAGCCGGAACCCGAGAAAAGAAGAGAAAAATCTCGTAAAATCTCGTAAAATTGCAAAAGCGTAAAATCTGAAAGCTAAAAAGGGAATAAGACCCTAAAAGTACACTTACGGTGCTATCAGCGGCAAGGTGTACCGGGGCTCCCTAGCATCGAGGACAGGTATCCTCATCCTCCTCGGCACTCCATGGATCACATAGGACAGATGCGCGGGGAGGGATCGGCGGGTCGGCAGGCTCATCCTCCCCATATCCCCGAGTGACCGCCGGCTTCGCTAGCTTACGTGGCGTCCTCAGCGCCGCCGCTCCACAAACACAACGTAAGGGGTGTCCATGTCAAAGTGCTCCTCCGCAGCCACGCCCGCCCGGTACCTGGCAATCTCATCCTCCGGCCAATCCCTGGGCCGTAGCATCCGTGGCCGGAGGATCCCGAGGAGTAATGGCGTCCAATGGAAGGACATGGCCATGCTGCTCGAGAAGCGGTCCCCGCATAAATGACATCACATGTCGGCCCAGTGAGCCACCTCCTCTCGCCTCATCACCTCAATAGCATCTCCCAAAGAAAATCTCCTGATACCGCCCTGTGGGTAGAAGTCCACTCCATCGTGCCCATCCTCGTTGATGACCGGCCTCACCATTTTGTAATCGAAGGTAATCCGGGTCTTCCCGAAGTGAATTTATCTCTCGCATCTCCCTCCAAATAACCATAGCGGGAAGATGGTGACATCACTCGCCGGTTCCAAGGGAAGAACCCGATCACCTCACAAACCAGCCCGCATGTTCAAAACATCAAAAGGTCATTCTTTCTCTTATAAAAGTCTCAAGACAGAAAAGAGAAAAGGAGAAAAGAAAGGAGACTACCTCAAGGGCAAATGAGAAAGGGCCCATGGAAGCAGCTTTGTTCCGACCGTACATGTCCAACGAGAAGTAGAGCTCCGCCAATCCGGCCTCTCCCAAGAGACCGTCCCTATCCCATCAACATCCTCCCGGAGAGTCGAGGAGGCAAGTCATAGCCGGCGTACTGCAATTGGCAAAAATGGTGACCGATAGCATCAACCATATGAATGCTCTAGCCAACGGCTGGCGATCACATCATTAGCAAGAAAATTCTCGCATGCAAGTCTCGAATCGCCACCTCGACGTTCCGTGTCTCCATACCGGCCCTGGGAATCAGCCTCAAACCCTACCAAAGCCCGAAACTCCTCGGCCGTAATGTGGTCTCTCCAAGTCACGGGCCTCCCGGTGAACCGTAGGCCGCAATAGCCGTGAAATCGGCAGGAGTCACCGTCGGCTCTCCCCACTGTGTGAAAGCTATGTGTAATCGTCCCCCACTGTAACTCGAAGGGCCTCGGACCCAAGCCTCCTCGTTGCTCTTAGAGGTGATGTGAACACCCCTGCCGATAGCCTCTACAAATGCATCCAGGCCGGTAGCCCTCACCAGCTGCTTGGGATTTACCCCATTCTTCTCAAAATCCGGCATCCTCTGCCAAAGCTTGACTGCAATCTCGGACGGTCCTCTAGACTTGTTTTCCTGTAAGACAAGCACATCAAAAAAGAAGCGTCAGTCCTTCATATCATTTCAAAACCATGCATATATTCAAAAGTGCACATATTTTCAAAAGAAAAGCATTCACAAAAGTTTTTCTAGCATTATTTGCATCAAAAACGTGTCTTTCATCACTTGAAACGCGTCATTGCTTTCCTAAAGCACAAAATCACAATTCTTTGCACATAAGCATTATTCTTTCAAAAACGGCATGCATGAATCATTTTCATCTTCCAAAATCATGTTTTCTCATTGAAAATCAGAATTTTGACCTAGTTCTAGCACAAGGCAAGAACTCCGTCTCATATTTTGAAAAATTCTCATTCTTACTGCATTTTGCGAGAAAAAAGTGAGTCATTCTCATATTTTTCATCAAACAAATTGCACATTGCATATTCTTAGCCTCATAGGTTGTTCATGCATCTCAAAATCATTCAAAAAATCATTCAAAATCCTAAAATTCGGGTCAAGCCCTAAATCATTCAAAAATCAAGCAAAATCATCGGATTTGAGCAAAATGAGAATGCTTACCCCAACCGATCGCGGGTTCGTTGATTTATGCTCCCTTCTCCCCGGGTAAAGCTCCGATGGAGGCGTAAGGAAGTCATACATCCTCTCCGTCCGAACGAGCTCCTTTCTCCTCCTTCTCGCGGCCGCCGAGATGTTTCTTCTTGCTTGCCTCGGTATGGGATTGCCCTCCGGATCCATCTCAAATCAAAGGGAAGCAAGAGGGTTGAAGAAATTTCGAAATTCTCTCTCTCTTCTCTCTCTCGGCTGAAGTGGGCGGCAACAAGTGCCCAGTCCCCGTTCAAACCTGTTTTAAATAATCTGGAAAAAACAGGTCTCTAGCCGTACGGCTTCTTTTTCTCCATCTCATGCCGGGCGGCTTCATTCGCTCTGAGCAGAAATTACAATCTTGCCCCTGGACCTTCCACTTGGGCATGCAATTTCCGTTATCTTTTAACCAAGATAACATCTTTTCAGGAAATATCCCTTATCTCTGAAGCAATCAAGCTTTATTCCCAGTCACCTCCGTTAATTCCGTTATAACGGGATAACACTAGGTGACAACCTCCGAATTGTCAGAACTCTAGACTTGTGCTACCTCTATCCGCGAATAGTGACGTATGCCCAAGTCATTCCAACTTGTGCTACCTCTATCCGCGAATAGTGACGTATGCCCAAGTCATTCCAACTTGTGCTACCTCTATCCGCGAATAGTGACGTATGCCCAAGTCATTTCAACTTGCGCTACCTCTATCCGCGAATAGTGAAGTATGCCCAAGTCATTCCAACTTGTGCTACCTCTATCAGCGAATAGTGACGTATGCCCAAGTCATTCCAACTTGTGCTACCTCTATCCGTGAATAGTGACGTATGCCCAAGTCATTCCAATTTGTGCTACCTCTATCCGCGAATAGTGACGTATGCCCAAGTCATTCCAACTTGTGCTACCACTATCCGCGAATAGTGAAGTATGCCCAAGTCATTCCAATTTGTGCTACCACTATCCGCGAATAGTGACGTATGCCCAAGTCATTCCAACTTGTGCTACCTCTATCATCGAATAGTGACGTATGCCCAAGTCATTCCAACTTGTGCTACCTCTATCCGCGAATAGTGACGTATGCCCAAGTCATTCCAACTTGTGCTACCTCTATCCGCGAATAGTGACGTATGCCCAAGTCATTTCAACTTGTGCTACCTCTATCCGCGAATAGTGACGTACGCTCAAGTTTCCCAACTTAAGTTATCTCTATCTCCGTCATAAAGAGATAGTGCCATAAGCTCTAGCTTCCTCAGGTGACAGCCTCCGAATTGTCAAAATCTCAAGGATCCTAGACGTCGTTCCTAACTATCTAGTGATGCTTGAACTACGATCAAGGCTTGATTCCTCTGGGATACGTAGGTAGCCTTTTATAAAAGGTCCAGCCATTCGACCACTTTGGTCACTTTGTTTCTTTGTCACTCCTCGGTGATAAAGCGTCCCTCATAGAAGTTCGGATATCCGACCACACAGGTCACTCCTAGCATATCCCCGGTAGGATCAATTGCTTGACCTCCTAGGTCATTTTCTCTTCTTTTTCCCAAAGAAGAGACCGGTTTCTCTTCTTCCTCCCCCGGCGGATCCTAATTCCGAACTACGGCCCGGCTTGATTCCTCCGGATACGTAGGTAGCCTTCCAAAAGGTTCGGCCCACTCGACCACCTTGGTCATCTAATCCGTCTCGGCATTCGCCAGATCGGATCCTTTTCTATCGACAACCCCACTCGCCTTGCAAGTGACGTTGCCGAGGGCTTCTGTAAGTACCCAAATCCGCTCATGCCTTCCTTAATTTTCCCGACATTTCGGTAAGTTTCCCGGTAATTCCCGGACCTTCCTAGTGTTCCGGAAATGTCACAGGGCTTGAGTCCCAAATTAAAATTAAGGGCTGAAGGGAGCCTTCCTAATTAAGAAACACGTTTTTCTTAATTAGGGAGAAGGTTCTAGAATAATGCCACCTTGCATGGTTCTAGAATGCTGAGTCACAATGGATAAGACCGCACGGCCTCATTTGCAAAGGGCCTGCAGCCGCACGGCTTCATTAGCCTTATCCGCATCGCCTATAAATAGAGCCCTCCTCTACCCATTTCAACACACACAATATATGAGAAAAATACACAATACACTCTGAAATACGTGAAGAAACTGCTGGGAATTCAAGAAGAAGAAGAAGGAAGGCCAAGAAGCTACATCCCTCCTCCTTGAAGACCAAAGATCGACCTCTCCTCCTAGCTCCGTCCCGAGAAGCAAAGGAAGTCATTGGTAACCTCGCACGCCCTATCCTTGCATCCTAATTGCTTTATAACTTGCTCATTGCATTCATATATCTTGCTTGGGATTTGGTAGCTTAAAGATCACATCTTTATCATCCCCTTCCCCTTTTTGCATGCATTAAGACCTCATTTGTCATAAAAATGTAGTCTTTTTCATAAAGGTGCATCCTTTGCACCTAAAATCCCTATTTTCCAATAAAAATGTTATCTTTATGCATCATTTGCATATAAAGATCAAATCTTTTTCAATAAAAATGCATCCTTTGCATCAAAACCCCCTTTTCTAATGCATCATTTGCATAAAAATCCTATCTTTATGCATCATTTGCATAAAGATCATTTCTTTCAATCAAAAAGCATCATTTGCTAAAACCAAAATGTCATCTTTTCATTAAAGAGTCATTTTTCATGCATTCCCCCCTTTTCCCCAACCTTGGAACGGACCGGTGTAAAAGTTCTCATCTTTGCATCGTTCCTTCCATTAAAGGTTCATGATTTCTTTAGGAAAAGGATAACCTTGAACCCTATATCTCCAATTATCGTTTAAGAATGAGTATGAAGCCTCTATACGAGCTCGACCGTCTTAAAGCGTAGGATTGATGGGCTAAGGACATTCCTTCCTAAAGAACCTCATCTTTGACCAAAAGAGAGTCATTTTCTCGATCACGCAAGTCCCGAGGGTCCCGAGGTTTAAAATGCGATGATCATAAGTCATAAGATGAGGACGGGATCATAATCCCAAATACATAAATTCCAAGAAATCCCGAGCGACAACCAACAAATGGTTTGTACGTCCGGAAGACAACTTGGGACATTCCCCCCTTTTATTTTCAAACACATGCACACAAAGAAAGCACGCAAGCAAACACGATTAATGAAATCTCGGGAGACTTGCTCCGGCAAGGCACTTTGGGTGAACGCCAAACGTTCTTCCCAAGGGGTAACTTAACCTCCGAACCCATAAAACCTTTTTTTCAAAGTTTTGAGGTAATCAAAATGGCGTGGCGACTCCGTTTTTCAATTAACTCGGATGTCTTCAAACTCGCGTGAATTCCAATAAACAAAAATTTTGGGCACACATTCACAATAGTGTATAGGGTATAGTGTATAGGGTATAGTGTATAGTGTATAGGGTATAGGGTATAGGGTATATGGTATAGGGTATATGGTATAGTGTATAGGGTATAGTGTATAGGGTATGGTGTATAGTGTATAGTGTATAGTGTATAGGGTATAGGGTATAGGGTATAGGGTATAGGGTATAGGGATATAGGGTATAGTGTATAGGGTATAGGGTATAGGGTATAGGGTATAGGGTATAGGGTATAGGGTATAGTGTATAGGGTATAGGGTATAGAGTATAGTGTATAGGGTATAGGATATAGGGTATATGGTATAGGGTATATGGTATAGGGTATATGGTATAGTGTATAGGGTATTTGGTATAGGGTATAGGGTATATGGTATAGTGTATAGGGTATAGGGTATCGGGTATAGGGTATAGGGATATAGGGTATAGGGTATAGGGTATATAGGGTATAGTGTATAGGGTATAGGGTATAGGGTATAGGGTATATGGTATAGTGTATAGGGTATAGGGTATAGTGTATTTATTGACTCATATTTATTTTTTTAGTGTAATTTAAAATAATTTTCATGTTTTAAATAATTATAAAGAATGATATTTATTAAATTAAAATTAATAAATATTTATGTGGTATTTATTTTTTCAAAAATAATATTTATTGACTCATATTTATTTTTTTGAGAGTAATTTAAAATAACTTTCATATTTTACATAAATAAAAATAATGATATTTATTAAATTAAAATTAATAAATATTTTTGATTTATTTATTTTTTCAAAAATATCAAAAATATTTGTGATACTTTAATGTTTTTTTAGTTTGTTATTTTGTTAATTAGTTCTAAAAATAAACAAAAATTACATTTTAATATCAGCAACGGAATATTTCCGTCGCTGAAAAATAAAAAATATTAAATTATCAGCGGCGGAAATATTCCGTCGGTGTTTAATTAAAAAAAAACATTTAATTTCACCGTCGGAATATTTCCGACGCTGATAAATTAAAAAAAAAATAATTATTCAGCGGCGGAAATATTCCGTCGGTGTAATATTTCAAAAACAAAAAAATATTTTAATTTCACCGTCGGATTATTTCCGACGCTGATAAATAAAAAATAAAGAAATGATATATTTTCACCGGCGAAATAATTCCGTCGCTGATAAAGATTTAGCGGCGGAATATTCCGTCGATAAATCAACCGCGAAAATAGTGGCGGTAATTAAACGAATATTCGAGGAATATTCGTTTTAGCGGCGGAATTAAATTCCGTCGCTAAATTTGACGCCAAAATAATTTCGACGCTAAAGTTTATATTCCGCCGCTATTTAGCGACGAAATGAGTCTGTCGCTGATAATTCCATCGCTAAAACACCTGTTTCTGGTAGTGAATGGAGAGAGAGCGTACTAGAGAGAGAGAGAGAGAGAAGACTGCTCTCTGTAAAAAAAAAAGTTATTTGAAATTACAATTTAATCCCCATCATATATATCCTTTGCTTTGTGGAATGAGGGACATTTTTGTCCAAAAAAATTGGGCCACTTGTTAGGATACTCCTACTATGGGTATCCTAACAAAACCCATATATATATATATGTATATATATGTATATGTATATGTATATATATGTATATATATATATATATATATATATATATATGTGGAGTTAAGGAAAGATATAAAGACCAGATATAGGATGATGCAAAAACTTGAAAATATAAAGTCAGCTCAAAAAATAGTGCCAGGCTATCAGTATATCCACATGATCAGTCTGTACGTAGCAACAGCTACCACACTTCAACAACAAAAATCTGCAGGTACACACTAAACATTGTAGATTCAAGTAGGGGTGATCACGGTCCGGATTGGTCCGGATTTTATCAAAATTTCAAAAAAATAGGACCGGACCAATTGTTCGGTTCTGCTTAAATTCAGGACCAGGACCAGACCATTACATTACAGGACCAGTCACATTGGTCCGGTTCCAATGGTTCGGTCCATGTCCGGTTCCATCGGTTCCACAAATTACTCTACTATATATTTTTCTAAACAACTATTTTTTTCACGAAACCAAAATATAGGACGATAAGACGATTACATAAACCAAGTTCAAATAAAAATATTCCGACATACAACAACTTAACTGAAATAGAAGAACAAAGTTCAAATAAAAAAATATAGTACGATTACATTACATGAAATCAAAGTATGCAAGTGCACTAATTTACTAATTTACTAAAACATGACAGTTGATGTTGTTCCTCCAGTAGAATCATCTTGAGCAACAGTCTCCAGTAGCATCATCTTGAGAAAAAGCTGATCTTGCAATCATAATTGCAGTTGGGTTTTGAATTTGCTGTAATCATAAAAAATAATCATATATATATATATATATATATATATATATATATATATATATATATAATATACATAATCGGTCCGGTCCGGATTCGGTCCAGGACCATATATATTTTTTCAAAAATCAGGACCAACCCAAATAATCGGTTCCATATAAATTTGGGACCAGAACCAAACCAATTCTATTGGATTGGTCCGGTTTTCATTGGTCTGGTCCGGTTCTATCGGTCCGGTCCGGTCCGTCGGTTTTTTTTGCTCAGCCCTAGATTCAAGTCTCTCATCAGCAAGATCCAATTGTTTGCAAGTAACAACAGCCCCTTACCATAACAAGCATTGCCACCAAGAGAAACACTCACCTTTGTACGGGGTAGAACTGCTCCTTAAAAGCAAGTTTTAGAAAAATCAAAATATTATCTTCCTATAGCTATATGAGTAAGAGAGAAAAAATAATTACAGGATGCTGATAATGAGTTTCATACTGAGGCATTATAGTCAACCATATAGAACCAAGAAAGAAAAAAACAATTTAGAGACATAAAAACTGTCTTGGACTAACACTTACATCCGGCACGACCAAAATAGATATACTTGCATATAGAAGATCAATTGAAATTCCATCAAACTTGAATTTCATAACAGGGACATGACACTTTATCTTTTGGAGAACAGTCAAAACTCAAAAGTCTGGGGAATAAAGGAAGACATGAAGTTTTGCTTACTTGCAGAATCTTTTGGAACATCCAGCTCAAATGCATGCAAAACCCATTGATCAGCAACAACCTGTTCACATAAGAACATGGAAAGAATATAATATGGAAAATAGACTTAAATACTTTGATGGAAATAAAATAAAACTGAGAGTAGAATAAATCATATTTTAGCGTGTAAGAAGTAGAGAAGATTTCTATGAGTGTTGATGTTAAAAGTAACTTTGCTGTTAATTGCTAAAGATAGACTTAGAGTGTCTGATAAAAGTAATCTTATAAGTATTTGTCAGGGGACATGGGGAAATCGAATGTTGGTTTGAACTAAAGCAGATATGTCAAAGTTCAGTCTTGATGTCAAATTTATGCCAAGATATCAAGAAAAATGATCAGCAAAAATGAAAGAAAATGTTGAAACATTTTGTCACTTTCTAGCATCTACAGCTTACCTTTTCAATAGTCAGGTCACACAAAATCAAAAACAGAAACAACCATCCAGGGGGTGATTGAAAAGAAAAACAACTTTGTGCTGGTTAGGGAACATACTACATAAATATCTGGAAAAAGAAGTACCGACTTCAGGGATATTTCACATTAGCAAATCATCAACTTGAATTTCACCAGGAACCATTGTCTTGATAATTTGGTTAGTCCGGAGTGCGTCTTGCTTCAAGTTTTAAAAAAGCGAACTCTTAGGTTCTTTTTATACTTGCTTCTTGATGAAAGAAAATGCTCTTTGTGGTTATTCTTTGCATTGGACCTAGATGACTGATAAATCTATAACAGCCAAGAGTGACTCATGTGTCTCTCCTTTCTTTCCAACATAAATCATGACTATTGGTTTAGTCCTCTTTTCTACTAGTTTTGAATTTGTTTGAATCCAATCACGTGCCTCATTAATATGGCCTTGACACGTCTTCTATTCCAGAAACTTTTGTATGCCAATGACATGCTACTATATTGTACTTTGTACTACTTTTTATACTAAAACACATTTGATATTTTTCTTTGTAAGAAAAGTTTAATGAATTTCTGAATGAAGAGCCAGAGGACGTGCGATCTGAAGAAAGTGTTAAAAATAAGATATTTGATCAAGTTATGGGACCTGAAAAACCTGGCCGTGTTCGCACCTATGGACTAGGTCCTACCCCATCACTAGTGTTTGGGTTGTCATCAGGATATACATGAGTGAATCATATCTCTATGGAGGAAACTATAAGGGCTAGTGTTTGAGAAACTCTTACTGAGAAGTATCATGATGAGATAATGGAAGGTATTCGTCAAGGGGAAATATTATAAAAGCTACGTGAGGAGTTTCGTGAACAACTTCGTCAAGAGGCGTGTGAGGAGGTACGAGAGGAGGTACGACAAGAAGAATGTGATAAACTCAGGCAACAACTACGGGGAGAGATAAAGTTAATGATGCAAGAGATGATGAAGTCTAGATTCGAGCATATGATTCCTTCTGTTAACACTCAGAATACCGTTCCTTCTGTTAACACTCAGGTAATGCATCTCCATTTCAGCATTTTCAAGTTGTTCTTTCAGCTTCAATACAGGTACATGATACATAAAAATCTCATTAAGACAATGAAGAAGGGAGTGTTTTTTAAACTAAAACTTGGGCTCAAATTAAGGGATTGATTATTTAATCTCAACTTAATTAAATCTAATTTTGATAAATTGGGATTTTTTATTTTGTTCTGAAGAACTTTGATAAATAACAGATTCCTTCTTATTTACTACATAAAAGGTGTTCACATCAAGCAATGGAGAATTTCTGAAAAGAAACTATAGGATGTTTTGATTTGTGTCCTTTAGATAATTGAAGAGCTTGAGCTTACCCTGGACATGATCCTTAGCAGAAAAAATATGTCCCAACATCCTTGAAAATGGCATTATCCTGGTAGACTTCATACGAGAGCTCTTGCTACTTGCGTCACCTGCCACTGACCGTGTTTACCAATGAATTAGCTCAGCATTGGTTCACCATCAATGGTACTAATAACAACAATTAATATTTTTTTCTCGAATTATATATTTTATCCACCTCTAG